>VIGQ01001665.1:0-10000 GCA_009663005.1 Actinidia chinensis | reverse complement strand
CCATTTGTTACTATTTTTAATATTTTCTAGGTTGTATCTCAGTTCAATTCGTGTGTATAAGTTAGTGACTCGTTAATATTTTATGATTACATCATAGTTGTTGTTGATTGGAAACAATATAAAACTCACAAGTCAAATATATTGGTTTTTAGGTTAGGGGTAGACAAATTGATATTTTCTATTTTAAGGGGTCCAATGTAATTAGTTCAGTCATTTTAGTGTATTTTTATAACGCTTTTGCTAACAACTCAATACCCACTTTACCATGAGTTTAGGGCGCATTGTATCTAAAAATTGTTAAGGGGGGTGTATTGGGAATAGCTCCAAATACAAGGGGTTCCTAGTGATAATACCCCTAAATATTGGACAATTATACCTTTCATCTCATAGTTTACTATCCAAAGGCCTCTTTTTCATCCCTGTTGCAGCTCAGGTTCATCCTATTTCCAACTATTTTTAGTGTTATTTTATATTAGTTTTAGGTTTTAATGTATTATTAGTTTTGATTTTATATGTAATTATTTATTTTACTTTTATTTTTTTGGTTAAACTCTATTATTAGAAGATGATTCGTAATATACTTTAATCTCTCTTCTCTCTTCTTTCTTTGATCGTTGTGGTAGTTCACATAGTATAGAGCCTTCATAATAGGACTTTCGTGACTCCTCCGTCCAACATTCGATCGCCTTCATCCGCTTTGTGTGACCTCCAACAGCTTCTCAGGTCTGTTTACCTTTCAACGAGTCTTCCCAACCTCCGACAAAACTTCGTTAGCCTTACTTTACCCTCTAGCGATCCTTTCGATCTCCGACCGAATATCTTTGCCTACCCCTCCCAGTGGCCTCTTTTGACTCAAATTTTCCTTCCTCTGTCTTTGAGACAGACACTACTGCCTTGGTTCTATTTTCAGCTTCTCTCCATTTGCTCGGTTTATTATTGCTACTATTATGCTTGTTACTTAGTTGGATTAATTTATCACGTCGGACGATAAATTGCATGCAACCGACATTAGATTAGATTGGAAGTAACTACTACTATTAGTCTTATGTCATAGATAATTTTGTTGTGGGTAAGGAATTGGGACTATGGATGTACACTACCACTCTCTGCCAATATACTAATAAATATTAATTATGCGGCTACCTGGTTGAAGTGGCATAGGAGAATGCACAATATCCTCACTTGGTTTCATAACTCGGGTTGAAACCAAGATAAAGTAATGAACTTTTCTAAGTTCGAAGTCCGGCCAAAGGGTGGGATTATTTGAAGGAGTTGATCTCGATCCAATTTTTCTAAGTGAACTAGAGATGTCTATCTTCCTCTAACCCAGACGGCTAAGTCTATTTAGGAGTTTTACAATGAGAATGACTGGATATTGGGCTCAACTACTCTCATGAGCCTTTTGAGTTACAATCCATTAGCAGTTAATGAGTATTGAGAGAAACAACCGTTGGTTGCATTTTCTTATGACGCTTCGTGATTATGTTTTAAGAAGCCTCTTCGGGGGCTATTTACATTGTCTCCTCTATCTTGATTGTTAAACGGTACGGAAACTTATTGTTGGGAAACTCATTCAAGGTGGGATACGTTTCGCCACTATCTTAGTCCTGTTTTTTGCTACCCCTCACAACAACCCTTGTTGCTTACTCCAGCATCTCATCTGACTTTTTCATAGGGAAGCCTAAGCCCCGTCCTATCAGGGATGATGTAACTTCTTCTGCCATGGCTGTCTAAGCAACCTACAGTTTAGGGGAAGTAATCTTTCTCTTTGACCACCTCGTTAGCGTCCCCTCATCAGCTTAATATGCTCATGCAGCCTACTGTAACTCCACCCCCCAAATAATGCTCCTTTACCTCATCTGCAGTCGCCTGTTTGAACAGTTTCACTTTTTCATGGTCTCTTTTCAAAGTCGTTCTTCAACAGTTTCTTCTGCTATGACCACTTTTATCAGGTTTTGTCCTTACCATTTGTGGTCATGTGTATCTCCCCTACAATGAATTTTACAACTCTGGTTGTTTTCACATCATACAACATCTGATATTATATTGTTTTTCCTTCCTCTCCTATTACTGTTGCTACTAAACATGGTTCCTCTATGCAATTCGTTCTATTGGTTCTATTTCTCCTAGTATTTCTTCTCTTTGTCTCTCTCCTATGTAGTTTTATGTTCGTCATTAATCTCTTAGTCCTCATCGCTCTTAGCACTGTTTGATTCTGATTTTGATGTCATCTTCTCCTCTTTGTATGGTTTGTGTTATGCAGGATCGGAGTCCCCGAAGCGATTGGGATTGGGGCGTAGAGTAGTGATCTCTCTGGGTGGGAGGCGGGCTCCACATTCTCAGTCATCGCAATCTAATTATATTGTTGTGCATCTTTTCGTTTAGATCACATTCTTTTTCTTTTTATCTTTTGCACTCTAATTAGGGCCCTTTATTCTAGTGAACGATAAAGTTTTTTTAGCTAAACTGGTATTTTTGATAATGTTTAATTTACCATATTCCTAAATGCCTTGGTTAAAATTTGCTAAAATTACTACTTTACCTTTTAATACAATACCACCTTTTTGTCTATTCTTCTCCTTTCAACTTTACATACGATCTTTGGAGGCCTTCCCTTATTTTTTTTCAAAGGTGGTTCCACTATATTAAGTGTCATTGTTCATGATTTAATCGGTTCATGATTCATTTAATGACTCTAAGTATGACTTTTTAAAATTTATTCTTCCATCGTAACATAGTTTCAAACAAACTCATTTTTTATCATGCTAAAAATTTTTGTTTCTTAAGAGGTGAATACTTACTGACTGAGTTATAGAGTTTTATCTGCTCACTTGGACATTATTCATCATTCTTCTTGCTCCTGACAAGGAACCCCGCTCAGAATGGGTACGCTTACCGACCCCAAAACCGTCTCTTATTGACACCGCTAGATCCTCTCCTCCGTCTCGTCATTAGTTATGTCGGTATTCTGGGGTTAGACTTTCTTTACACAAACAGTTTTAATCTCTTCCTTAAACCACATCGTCCTCTTCTCTCTATGCCTCTTTGTTGAGCTTCTAACTATTCCTCATCTTCGAGTTTTTACCTTAACTTATTTTGTTTCTTTCTTTGCAACAAGTGTTTAGTGCTCACAGTCCTCTTGTGTGTTTACTTGGGTTGGGTTATGGTATTCATTAGAAGGGTCATTGCTATGATCCTGTCACTAAAAAGTTATGTCTCCTAGCATGTTATCTTCTTTGGCTTCTCCCCATATTTTACTCTTCCTCCACCACGCTCTAGTTTCAAAAGATGACGTCATCATCTAACCCATTTCGATTTTATGACTCTTCTGACAATTATAATTTCTACTCTTGTGTGTCCAATATTACGTCCACTCGTGGTGCAACCTTCCACTTCTGAGTTTTCCCACACCACACACTCATTTGCCTTCGTGCCATCCCTCCTTCTTCGGTGACCTTCGAATATGGCTGATCGTCACTATCCCTTCATGATCGCAAACTTGTGGTAAGATTTGATTTTTTTTAAAATGTGTTTATCCCCCCTCATCATTCTTGTCCTTCCTCGTATCCAGACTTACTTGACCCATGTCATACAAAAAAAGCTTGTCATGATCCAAATGGGATCCATGTCAATGACTGATGAATTGACTGGCCTTTGGCCAAAACTCTACATGGGAGTTTGGTGTCCTATAATCGCTATTAAACAACTCATTGGTTGTGAATGAGTGTATAGGTAAAAATCTATTTTGATGGTTCTTTGTAGCGATATAAGACCTCATTTGATTTTTAAAGGTTCTTAAAAAGAGTATGATATTGCATGATGAGGACCTTATGCTCTAGTTGCTAATGACTACTGTTTGTGTTCTCGTTATTATGGCCACAACCTAACAGTGATCTCCATTCAACTAGATGTTAATAATGCCTTCTTAAATGGTTTTCTCTCTACAGAAGTTTATATGCTTCTTCCACCAAGCTCCTCTTCTCTTCTTGGCCTTGTTTGTTGTCTTCTTCGGGCGTTATACGGTCTCAAGTAGAACCCACACTCGGTATGAGTGCTTTTAGTCCGTGGTTCTTGGATTAGGTTTCAGTCAATTGTTCATGACTCTACGGTGTTCATTCATCATGCCTATGTTGGTATTGTTTTCTTTCTATTATATGTTGATGATATGATCATTACTATGTCTAATGCTTCTCTATTTTTGAGGTGAAACAATGTTTGCTCAGTGAGTTTGAGATGAAGGACTTGGGTCTTCTTCAATATTTTTTTTGGTTATTGAGGTTGCTTCTTCTCTCTCTCTAATCCAAATATTGAGGGGGGGGGGGGGGAATGAGATCATTAGCCGTGCCTAGTTTACTGGTGATAAGATTGTTGGCACTCCGATTGAGCTTTATGTTAAGTTTTCTCCTACTAATGGGATTCCTCTTAATGGTCCCATTGTGTATCGAGAACTTGTTGGTTGTTTGGTCTACCTTACTGTGACTCACTCTGACATTGCCTATGCGGTCCATGTGGTTAGTCAGTTGTCTTTACTCCCTGTTTGACTCATTGGGCAACATTGTTACGTATCCTTCAGTAGGTTCAGGGCCTATCTTCTAGTTTCTGTTAGTTCCTTCTACGTCCGATCTGACTCTCCATGCTTATGCTGATTGGCAAGTGACATTCTCGGACAAACAAGTCCCCTCTGGTCTATTTTTTCTTGGTGATGCTTAATATCCTCGAAAAAGCAAAGAAACAATCCATGTTGCTCGCTTTTACTACCGAGCCGAGCATCGTGCCATGGATCATGCACTAATACTGAGGTAGTTTGGCTTCGTTGGTAATAAGATGACATGCGGGGTATTCATCACTTCTTTGGCATCTCTTTATGTAATAAACCAGAGTAGAGAGTGCATCTAAATGCCTCACAATTCTGTTTTTCATGAGCCAATGAAGCATATAAAGATTAAAATTGGACTTCATCTGCAACATCTTTAGTTGGAACTGTTGTCTTGCCCTTTGTTCTTTCGCACTTCAGTTGGAAAAATTTCCTCACCAAGATACATACCACTCCTTCATTTTCGTTTTCTTCTAGTTAAAATCTTAATGCTCTTTGCATTACATAGGAGGTGAGGGAGGGTTGGGTGTTTAGTGTTGTTTTTTATTCGTTTTGGAACTGTTATGTAATTATTAGTTTTGATTTTTTATATAATTATTTATTTTTCACATCGTTTTGTATTAGATTAAACTTTATATCGAAGATGATTAGTAATATACGTTAAGGGGAAAAATGAATGATCACAAGACTCGGGTCCCCTCATCGAGATAGGAGCATCTCCAACGGGGCCACTTATGATGCATGACAGTCTCGGGATCTGACAAGCACCTCGAGCCCGGGTTCGCGAACCTTACACGTTACTGAATCGGCTGTGTGACTCAAGTCGCATCACTCCAAGCTGTCGCTCTATATGGAAGCTCTGGAGGGACGATTTTGCACCTAAGAGTGCCCAGAAGAAAAGCAAGTGGAGATCCTGAGGTAAGTCAGAGGACAGGAAGGTAACTTGTACAACATAGTTTTCCTCTAACAGCCCCCATTACAGGAATAAGACATTACGGCATGGAGACTGTGTACCAACCACGCCGCAGGAGCATGGTTTGGGTAGCCTTCCTACCGACTAACATGCGTAGCGGCGCGTCAAGATATGCGTTGAGCAAGCTATATAAAGAGAATAGGGATTCTCATAAAGGTACGTTTTATAGCTTCGAGAACTATATTTTCTCTCTCTACATACAAGTTCTCGAGTCATCTAACTGACCGTCAGAGAGTCATTTTCGAAAAAAGCTTGACAGCCTGATCTCACTGTTCTAGCTGTAGTTTAAGGCATTGTAGTACAAGCTGGTGCCAGCTCTCTCCGCCACCACAAGACCACCATATGTGTCTATCCCCGATTTTCTTCCATCATCTATTAACCCACATACCCCACAATTGGCACTTGTTTGCTGGGGAATCAATTATAAACATTTGCCAAGGTCATTCCTGATGGCATCACAAGACAATAATTGTTGGCAGCCTGTCAACCCTCGTTAGGGGAGCCCCCCTATCTTCCAGGGAATCTTGGTTATATATGAGGGACTCTAAATACTAGCCGATGCCAGAGGAACGTTCTAAGGCCACCTCCAAGTAAGGCCAAGTTGGTTGCTTTCGTGTGAATTGTGAAGGACATCCGAGGATATCACCATTAAGCGCGTAACAAGCAAACTAGGAGGATGGCCACAGATTCTAGCTGACAAACAGTTAATGAAATCGACCACAAACCAGAATGAAGGAGACCCTGTAGAGGAAGTCTGGAAGCTTAAGAGATCCCCTCGTGAGCTTGTAGGGCAAGGAAAAAGTAACATGAGTCGTATGTGGACCTAGAAAGCCAGGGCGGATAGAAAATAGTGACATTTCAAGCAAGATAGAGAGGTCAGCATGCCGAGCCCACTATAGCGTGGACCTCCGCGAAACACTCAACGCCAAACGAAACAGGAAGGTGATATGCAAGGAAAACTCAACAACCCTGAAACACCACACACAAGTTATATATAACTATCATTCTGGTCGACAGTGGGCCGTTGAGCTGCTATCGGTTTGACAAGATGAACAGTCCAAGATTAACAAACTACATTATCCCAAGACATTGAGGAGATGGATCCGCTAGAGATAGTCTGTCGGCCTACAAAGGTTCACACTGTACGATGGAAAGTCCAACCCAAGATTCCAATAAGCCATGTCAAGTAGATGTGGCCCTCTGGAACCACATGGATTGTTTGATGTGCGAGTTGTTTGCAGTCATGTTGGGGCACTCGGACTGAATGGTTCTTAGACAATTACCCGCAGGGTAAATTGAGAGCTTCCATCAGCCCATCAAGTTGATTTGTGACTCAATTTTTTATAAACATGAAAAGCACCGAAAGATAGGCTCTCACTTGACGCTTGAGGAAGGGTAAGAACGAGTCCGATCGGGAGAGTCTACAGTAAGTGCTATTGGGATACTTACAATGAGATAGAAGAGTGTTCAAAAGGAGGTGGCAGCAGAGAGCTACAAAGATTGGGATGACTCCTAGGGACGAGATAGGATTTTGGTGAGAACTGACGTTTAACCTACAACCAACCTCCGGGACCTCATTGTCCGGGTTGAGATGTTGCTCGGATGGAGGATATGGACGTCAAACAAGCAGAAAAACTACCGGGGACGACGACCCAGGGGAAGGTTGTTCAAAAGCAAAAGGAAAGATGGGTTTTATACGAGAACAAGGGGAGAAGGGTATCAAATGTGGTTTTAAAAGAAGCAACTTACAAACTCCTTGCCCGAATTCGAGACAAATCATATTTCAGAAAGATCAACCCATGGGAGGAGATTACCAAGAGGAGCAATCAGCATTGAAAGTGTTCCTTCCATGCGAAAGGGACACAAATAGAAAATGCTAGGCCCTAAAGGTTGTCTTGGACCAAAGGTCCGAGACGAACACCTGAAAGGAGTTCGTTGACAAAAAGAAGACTTGAGTAGAGAAGATGAGGTCAGACCAAATCGAGGTTCAACCGAGACGATGACGGAATAGACAAAGTCCTCTAGATTAAGAGGAAGATCTACGTAAGAACCAATTTCCATGATAGGAGGCCTAAATCACCCAAAATCTTGAGAATAAGATTCAGGAGAGATCAAATGATAAAACAAATGTACGAGGTTCTTCAGTCCAACACCGGCTAAAGAAGTCGGGGTTAGACAAACATCAAAACCAAGATCCATATGCTTACCAAAGACCTCTCGAGAGGGTTGGAACATCCCCACTCTGACCCCCTGCGGCATCCAGCTCATAAATGAACAAACTATGACGTGAAGGGGATCTGAGACACGGAAGCCGTGTGAGGGTAATGTATTATGACATATTCAAATAGTTTAAAACGTTCACAGTCAGATTTGACCAACCCGAGCCCCTTGGCGGATTCAACATCTCAGCCTCATTGGCCTTTGCGAAATCGTACTTCAAAGTCCAAGTGGTGCCCAAGAACTAGTGATAGAGTTCTTGGTTGGGACAACTATTCCCTATAATGCAATTGTGGTCGAGGTATGCACAGGATGAAGGGTGGTCTCCACTCACACTAAAGTCATTAAGTTCGCCACACGCCGAAGGAAGAAAGGCTTTACGGAGATCAGGTAGAGGCCAAACAAGTTACTTGCGAATCTCCACTAAAGCAGCCATGAAGGAGGTGCAACTGATCAAGGAAAAAAGAGAAGTCCTGGAGGATGTCGGGAAGGACCCCAAGGCTAAGGTCGTGGAGGACTCTGATATGCTATGAATTAGATGGAGCCAAGCTCGAATTGTTTTTTCTCACTAGGGCAAACTGGAAGAAGAAGCTCAGCCCATTGAGACAGGAGCCATCTCAAACGGGACCACTGTGATGCATGATAGGGGGACGACGAGCACTTGAGCTCGTCGGAACCACTTACCATGTATTGATATTGACTAGACTCAATATCTGCGTCAAATTAGAGCTATCACTATATAGTAAGTTCGGTTTTAGGGGCGACCGCGCCAGGAGTGACCAAGAGATAACGGTCGGCGGAGATCCTGATTTATGTTAGAGACAGAAGGTAACTTGCACAACAGAGTTTTTTCTAACAGCCCCATACCAGGAATAAGACGGTCTACACATGGAGACGTGCTACCAAATGCGCCGCAGAGCATGGTTAGGTTAGCCACCTTACTGACACAGTAGCCTGGCGCGTCAAGGTATGCGCCGAGTTAGGCTTATAAGGAGAACTAGGTTCTCACAAAAGTACGCATTTTTAGCTACACGAAATATCTTTCGCTATCTACCATACACTTCTCCGATCATCTAACTTGACCATCGGAGAGCCGTTTTTCAAAAATAGTTTCGGCGATCGATCTCAATGTTTCTTGCCTGCCAGTTAAGGCTGCGCGCTACCGACTGATACCATCTCTCTCCACCACCACAAGACCACGTAGTGTCTATCCTCGATTTCCTTCCATCATCTCTGTAACTCAATACCCCACAATATGTAATCTTCTTTTTTCTCTCATCTCTATCTGCATCGTTGTAGCAGTTCAGAAACCAGCCCATGCACCATTGTCCCTCTCCCCTCACAAGTGGTGGATTTGAGAACTCTTCTTCCAGCAATAACCACAACTTACAAATTTATATAAATGGGGAAATTACAAGGTCATCTTAGGGTGGCCTTTAATACAAATACCCTCACGTTTAAAAATTACAGTAATCTCCCTTAGGATTTAGAGTTAGATAACACTTTCCCTTAACCATAGTTGACTGTTAGTCAACTAACGGATTTTGATGACATAAGCACTTAGGAAGTTCCAAATTCCCCAAAAAACCCCATAACCCTATGCCCAAGTCAAATGAGAGAGAAGAGAGAGGGGGAGGAGACGCTCAGTTGAGAAAGATGTAGACCCGCCTAAAATGGCAAGCGACGGCGGTGAGCTCTGTGTGTTGTGTGACCAGTGATGGGTCTCTCCTTCTCTTCTCTCTTCAGTGAAACGGCGACGCAACGCAAGCCATTAAGTGACCGGTGGATAGGTGGGTCTCTCTCCTCTTTCGCTGTCATGAAAAGGAAGCGTGGTTGGGGGTTTATTGATTGAAGATTGGGGTTGGGTGTTTATTTATGGATTTGTGGGTTTTGGGTTTCTTCTTTTGAATATTGGTGGGATTTGGGTTTGTTTTAATTTGAAAATTTGTGGTGATGTGGGATAAAATTCTCCACCGACCAAGGCGGGTACGTCGCCTCTAGCACATCACAGAACTAGTCGCCCATGATCTCTCCGAAGGTTGCTTTTCTCCGAAACCCTCATGAAGGGTAAAAGAGTCTAACGTTCAGCATGGAATCTCGCCAAGCTATCTCCACTGAGCTCGCCAAAGCCACTATCAGGGTCCGGCCTATTCCATCCACTCCTCACACCGCTTATTGAGATGACGTGAGTGTGTATCCTCCTCGATCAAGAGAGA
>VIGQ01001458.1:17500-27500 GCA_009663005.1 Actinidia chinensis | reverse complement strand
CGAGAATACTTAATTATCAATATGGAATCTCATTCTCTTCTAGGAGAGAGCAGTATCTATGAGTGTTATTCATTAATTTAGTCATTGAAATCTGGATCTGGTCTTTTCGATAAATTGTTTATCGAAATAATACTTATTACTTTAATGACTAAATAGAAAATGAATTATAAATCATGAAGGTTAGAAATAATTAGAATTTAGTAACGGTTAATTAACCCAAACCTAATTATTGGTACCCATGAAGAGGGGTTTGATTATGGTAATAAAATGTTCATAAATGGTACTTTAGTCATTTTATTTTGGAGTATAATCAAAATTATTTAGTGGAATTAATTTGAATTAATTAAATTACTAAATTAAGTTATGAGATAACTAGGACTTTTAGTATTTTAATTGAAAAAAAATAGGTCTCCTAAGATCTTTATCCTTGCACTAGTTAGAGACCTAACATATATATATGATATGTGGGCTGCCAATCCTTTTGAATATTAATTCTCTATAGGATTTTTTAGAAAAAAATATGAGAGTCCACACTCTAGAAGAATTGGTTAGGGTTGAGAAAAAAGAGAAAATATCATAGGGCCTGAGAAACTAGAAAAATAAAGTACTAAAGTAAACTAGGATTAGAATTTTATGAAAAATAAAGTGCTGAAATTTTCAGCAATAAGGTGCTAGAATTTGCTTCAAAAATACAACAATAAGTTGCTGGAACTTTCAGCAATAAGATGCTGAAATTTGTTGATGAAATACAGCAATAATGTATTGTAATTTGTTCTAGAAATACATCAATAAGCTACTAAAATTTTCAGCATTAAGGCAGCTACAAGCTGTTGAAATTTTCAGCAACAAAACAGCAGCTCACGGTAATAGGATATAGTAACTCAATTTTAAAACCTTGATTATTCTCATAATTATTAAAGTATCTTGAACCCCTCTTTATCAACGTTGTACGATTGCATGGTATTAAGATTTGAAAAAGAAAAAATTTAAAAAACTAACTTCCGTTGCGAGGATATTATCCCTTCAATCTCTACAAGTTATAAGAAGAATTTTTCTATTGTTTATGTGCTTGAGTCTTCCATTTTGTGGCATAGTAGACTAAGACATGTTAATTATGATTTTATGCGTAGACTAATTAACCTAGATCACATTCTAGCTTTTTAAATTGATAAAAATCACAAGTGTGAGATATGTGTTGCGGTGAAGTTAACTCGAACTTCATTTCATTCAGTTTAAAGAAGTCTTGAACCATTGTGTTTAATCTACATTGATGTGTGTGATTTGAAGTATGTCCAAACATCCAATACAAATAAGTACTTATTAAATTTCATTGATTATTGTATAAAATACTGTTATGTGTACTTACTAAAGAGAAAAAATAAAACTTTGGACAAATTCATTATTTATATTAATGAGGTTGAAATTCACCTAGCATGAGACATTAAGGCTATGAGAAGTGACGGAGATGGTGAATATGAATCACCGTTTGGTTGATACTGTGGAGAACATGGATTATCTATTAAACTACTACACCTTATTCTCTTCAGTAGAATGGAACTACTGAACAAAAGAATCATACATTAAAGGATATGATGAATACTATGTTAGTAAGTTCTAGCTTGTCTCATAACATGTAGGGTGAAGTGATTCTCATCACTAACTATACCCTGAATATAGTTCCTCGCAAGAAGTTGGATAAAACCCTGTATGAGTTATTTAAGGGTAGGAGACCACCTATAACTACTTACGATCATGAGGGTGTTAAGATATGTCAAAAAATCATTGATTGTATGTTCATCAATTATACACAAAATAGTAGTAAATATCGGTTTCTTGTGTATGAGTCTGCAATACTATATATTCACAAGAATACCTACATATTGTCTAGGAATGCATCATTCTTTGAATACATATTTTTTTATAAATCCATTGGAAAGTCTAATTCAGTGAAACAAACTCTGCTAATGATAGCAGTCAAGACCAAAAAGATAAATTTAAAACGGAACTGCGACGTAGTAAAAAAGCTAAAACGCCATCATCTTTTAGTCAAGACTTCCTAACTTATATGTTAGAAAGTAAGCCTCAGACGTATAAAGAAGTTATGATATGTCCTGAGGGTTCTTTACGAAAATAGGCTATTAAAAGTGAAGTTGATTCCATTTTACAAAAACATACGTGAGATTAGTGGATTTGCCACCAGGCAGTAAGTCTCGGGGTCAATGGGATCTTCAAGATGAAGATAACGGCATATGGGTCAATAGATAAGTATAAAGTTATGCTCGTTATCAAAGGATACAAAAAAAAATAAGGCCTAAACTACTCTGATACTTACTCACTAGTCTCGATAATTACATCCATTTGGATGATAATTGCGATCACAGTTTTGCGAAATCTCGAGATACGTCAAATGGATGTAAAGACAATTTTTCTGAATGGAGATTTAGATGAAGAAATTTATATAGAACAACTTGAGGATTTTTTCGCACCTGGAAAGGAAGGAAAAGTTTGTAAGATTGTTAGATCGTTATATAATCTCAAGCAAACGCTGAAACAATGACAAGAGAAGTTTGACAATGTTGTATTTTCTAATGACTTTACAATCAACGAATGTAACAAATATGTATATGTCAAGAACACAGACGAATGATATGTTATTTTTTGTCTTTACGTTGATGACATGATCATTGTAGGTAGTAATGATAAAGTTATTCAATCTACCAAGAATATGTTAAATTCAAAATTTGACTTGAAGGATATGGGCGGCCTAGTAGATGTGATTTTGAGTATCAAGATCACTAGAATATCTAGCGGACTTTCACTTTTTCAGAGACACTATATTGATAAAATTCTAAAAAAAATCAATAATCTGATGCAAATGTTACAAAAACTCCTGTAGATGTAAATCTCTACTTATCCAATAATGGAGAAAAAACATATCCCAATTGGAGTATTCTCATATAATTGGGAGTCTAATTTACTTGATGAGCTGTACAAGGCCCGGCATAGCCTACTTAGTGAGTAGGCTGAGCAGGTATACGAGTAATCTAGAAAGTAATCACTGAAAGGCGATAGTAAGATTACTATGCGATTTAAGGTCTCTCGTGATCTTGGACTGCATTACACTAGATATACTATAGTATTATAAGGGTATGCGATGCAAACTAGATATCGAACATAAAAAATTGAAATCCACGAGTGGATATGTCTTCATTGCCTTGATAGTGCAACAGTGTATTGGAAATCTTCCAAACAGACGTACACTGCACGATCTATGATGGAATCTGTTTATCACTTTCTAATATTTATTTTATCTACCTATTTTATTTCCCAAGCATAGGAACCTACTAGTGCAGCATAATACTCGGAAGTACCGAGGTCATTTTTCACAGAAATCTTAAATTACAAGATTGAGTTTTGTTGCAAGTGTAAAAATTATAAAAATATATTTTTGTAATTTTTGAAAGATTGTGAAATAAAATATAAACTAAAAATGTAAAAATGGCATGGATCAAGTACCTAGTCTTCTCCTATCTTAGATGTTCTAATTTCTTCTATTTTCATGAACTCAACTAAATCTCAAGGTAAAGTGACATTGGTTGGAAGTTTTTTTAGTGAAAATATATTTTATGTCTAAAGATGTGTATATGAAATTGGTAATAGGTTCATACACTATTTAAACACTTAGAATGCAATAGATCTAACCATTATTTGTACCAAGTAATCTTATTCACAAATAATCAAAGATGTATATAATTTCAAGTTTTGATCTTGAAAATATCATTAATCAATCCTAAACAACCATTGAAAAACATGTTTAAAGAAAGAAGAAACTAGTTCAAATTAAGGTTTGGAATGAGACATAGCTCTTGATGGGTGGAGAGGGTTCAATCTTATGTGTAAGATAGCTAAAAAAAATAAAAGAATTTAGCATAGCTTTATAGAAGACATGGAAATATAAGAGCATAAACAAAAATTATAAATTAAAATAGAGAAAACTTACAACTATGAAAATGAAGTAGCTTTCAAGAATTCCAAGCTTGAAAATAGAAACTAAAAACATATCATTTCTCTCTCCAAAATTATAAATTAAAACTACTTCTAAACTAAAGAAAAACAAAGTGAAAAGTCTACTATTTTCTCCCCCAAAGTTCTAGGCAAAACTCCAGCCAAAAAACTCCATGGTTCTAGTGTGAGAGGCCTTTTAAAAGTGCTCATCATGCTGCCAAAATCATGGCATTGCCGCCAACCATGGTCTTGTTGCCCCTTTTTTCAAAGTGTAAGTCCCTCTCTTTTCAAATGTCAGCTGTATGGAGGAGGCCCCTCCTCTTAGTAACTGCTCTCTACAGCAACCTGCAAAGTCTCTAACTTTGCCCACCAACCTATATCACTTTTGGTGTTCTGCTCCAGCCCCGACCGATTCAGGAATTGTCCGCCCGGTCGAACTTAAGGCAATTCATGCTTTGCTTGTTCTTCAACCGGATGAGCTTTTCTCTGAGTTCTCTAATCTCTCTAATGCTCACTTTTACCTGCAAAACCATTTAAAAACCCACTCGCACCAAATAACGATTAAATTGTACAATAAATATGCGCGATAATGCTAAAATAAGGGAGAATTCGACCAATAAATTATAATAAAATGTGTGAATCAGAATCAGAGTTTATTATTTTAGATAAAGCAACTTAATAGGGCAAGTGGCTACGCCAGCTTCTAAAGAATATTTCAAGATGGTCGAAACATATGCTTGGAATTACTACCCATTGCAATAGTCAATCTGCGAATTGGTGAGGTACAGAGTAATATGTATAATAGCAAGTCTAGACATATTCATTGTAAACAATAATACCATTGACATGTACTCTCAAGTGGGGTTGTCATTATTAACTATGTGAGGTCAAAGGATAATATTGCGGATCCGCTTACCAAATGGTTGCTCCGAGAGTTAGTTGAGCAAGTATTGAAATGAATATATTTAAAACCTATGAAAGAGAAAGGTATCGTGAAGAAAAACCTAACCTAGTTGACTGGAGATCCCAAGATCTAGATTCAATGGGACAACCTAATTGCATATATATAAGATGATCACTGTGAAGTTAAAGAACTCATACTCATTCCTTTGAAGCACAATGATTATGGATAAGGTTGAGCATTAGCTTTTAATGAATCTTTGCATTGGTAAGCCAGGTTGAGTATTGTAAAATATCCATATAAAGAAGTCACCTATGTGAGTATGGAGTAGGGCTATTTCTTTAAAAGTTAATAGAGAGGAAGTTTTTGAGAAAATACTTACAGAACCAGGATGAGTGCACATGGCTAAAATGGACACAACAGTTAGAACTAAATGACGTCAGGAGCAGTTCTTATGTGATATCTATTGTCTCAGTTTATACCGACAGCAACATAGTTTAAGACAAGCTCATCCACTGGTCTGCCAGTAAATTTGATAGGCTCTCACAAGGAAATATTCAAGGCTAAAAACTATCTATCCCATGCAGGAATTATTAATTGTTCTCTCTCTCTCTCTCAAGTCTGCATCGTTTTGCATGAAATTTCATTCATGAGGGGATTGTTATAAATAATATGTGAATGAAAGTCCCAATGGATGAATTTAACAACTCCAAAATGAGCGGGGAGGTGGGGGGGGGGGGGGGGGGGGGGGGGGGGGGGGGGGGGGGGGGGGGGGGGGGGGGGGGGGGGTGGCGGGGGGGATGTTAGTCGCCCCAATGGCAACCATAAACAACCTTTAATGGCTAGAGTTTATGAAACCTTAAACATAGTTGATGATGGGATGTTTATGACTTGGAGGTTATTTTTTTTTTTTTCGATTGAAGAGTGAAATTTTCTTATAAATTGGGAGATTGTATTGAAAAAAAAAAGGAAGAATAGAAATATTTCTGATTTTCATTTCATTGTTAGAGAAAGACAGATAAAAAATATGTTCGCCAATGTGGGCTGCTTTAGATGTGGTTCCGATGTGCGCAGTTCAACTGTTTTACTTGAGAGAAGATGCCAACAAAACTGACAATACCTCGATAGCAGCGAATCTTCTTAATGAGACTATGATTGCAAAACTCGGCTCGGTATTGTATCTCTTATTTCAAATTTCTGTATATTCAGTTGATTTACCATTTCGTATATTCAACCAGTTGAAAATTCTATCGATGAAGCTTGAAATTTCTATTTATAAATATTATGAAATTATTCTTTTTAAAAATCTGAATGGCCCGAATTAATTTTATCCAAGTGATGGAACTCTAATTTCAGCATAAACATTTTTTTGATTAACGTCGGAGTACCCAAGCCGACACTTGCACGACCCAGACTATCTCAAACTCCCTGAGCAGTTAGACCTTCACACTTCAAGATTGTAAACGCGGATGTGCGACATAGTGATGAAGCATAATTGAGAGTACAGGCGCGTTACCGACCTAAGTTGGCCCTAAGTAGGTAATTATATCTTTTTATCATGTTCGTACTTAAAAGTCGTGTTCGAATTTATTGCATATAATGATGACAAAAAAGGAGGATTTAGAGTCTGAAAGTGAGACGCGGAAGTATATGCACGATGTCAAAAATCGTGTCCGGAATAGAATGAAAGATGACGCCATTGGAAAGGTCTCATAAAGTTATACAAGTTCACGTCTAACGATATTATGAGATATAAACTCCAAGGCTTCAAAATAGGCTAAGAAGAAAAAGGAGAAAAAAAAGGTCAAAAAGGCCAAAAATTACACTTGGAGTTCGAACTCTAAGGCTAAAAAATATGTTTTTGTATTGATCATAACTTTTATTCCAATGTCCGATTGTACCTGAAGTTTGAAGGCTATGGAAAGAAAATCCAAGGGACTACAACTTTGCTCTAATGAGTTATTGGCCTAATTCGATCTCTAAAGTTGTCAAAATCGAGCTGAAAAAAATAGGGATAAAAAATTGCCTGCGAGTTCGAACGCCCATTTTAGGGTGCGAACTCCAAGAAGAAAAAGGAAGGGTAGGGTTCGAATCCTGCCTATATTACAGTGAAAAACATGCGAGAGCTGAAAATTGGATTTTTGCCTTAGGGTGCGAAATCCTCTTTAGAGTTTGAACTCCAGGCAAAATTGGCAGATTTTTTTTTTGAAACCCAGATCTCGATATTTGGCAATAACATTTATTCCGATATCCGATTGAGCTAAGTTTTGACGCATCATTATTGAAAAAATAATTTAAATGGCTACAATTTTGCCTCTAATAGGCATTGGCGATTCGGATATCTGAAAGTGGCCAAAATTAGTATAATTATGGGCGAAAAAGAAAATTGTTGCAGTTTTTAATCTATAGGAATTCTACTTTGTAAATTTATAAAAGACTTCCGTATATCTATGAACGAAATATTGTTTTAGCTTAGGATTATTTCGCCTCTAATTAGTTTTTATAATTTAGGTGTTACATTATTTTATAATTACTTCATAGTTTTATTAATTAATGCATTTGTGACCGTTGCATACTTTAAATACATGCATTATTTATTTTTGTTAGCCATGTTGGCTCATTTTTCAAGCGGGGTCGATTATGAAAAGGTTGATTTGATTGGGGATAAAGGATGAACAATGGAGGTATTTAATATCACCGCTATATTTTCTTGAGTTTTTTTCTTGCTTTTGTTTTAGATACTTTCGAAAAATTAGAAACGTCCTATATGTTCGGAACCACATATGCGTGAATTTCTACCTCAGTATATAGTTGCCTCTAACATTTATAGCGAGGATGGGTTCATTAATTTGTTATGTGAACGATGATGCACGACCTTGATGATAAAACAACCGGATTTATTTAAGTAACGTTAAGACATGAATTTGCTTGGGCTTCGTATCTAGTTGCCTAAACGTATGCGTGAGTTGATTCAGTATATTTGTTTCACCGAATTGAAGATTGAAAGAACAATGGTTTTAAAAGCTAATCTTCCGAACCGAGACCCACGATGAGTCGAAGGATTTGGTATAAGAAGCCTCCTTGGAATTCCAGAAGAACCTAATTGATGGATCAATTGATTCGAGTGCTTTTATATCAGTTCTAATCAATTTTAATTATTGTTTAATTAGAATTAATTTAATCAACCCACAATCAAAAGTTCGATTTTTGATTTTTTTTATTTTTGAAGCATAATTAGGATTACGTAGGTTTTTTTGAGGCTATTATTTTAGTTATTTATTTTAACCTGGCACTACTCCTTTGTGGAATCGATTACTGTACTCGGGTTATTACATTTCGCAACCCGTACACTTGCGGTAAAAAATTCACTTCTAGAGCGAATCACACAAGCCACCAGGATCAACGCAATACCCTTCGGGTGTTAACTCGTGTACCTGACGTCCGCCAACTGACTACACCTTATGCGCGAGTCTAATGAAGCTCGACCCAGACTTACCGAAAAGGTTGTCGTCCCCCCCGCCCTTACCACTGGGCTACACCTTTGGGCTTCACCTAAACCCCTTCGTGTGGGAAGAAGGCGAGAACAATTTGTGACTCACTTTAATTCCCCACATTGTCTTTTTAATTTATTTTCTCATCTTATAAGTCATTTTGTCTCTTCTTTTCAATTTATGTTTCTCTTCAATGCTATTTGCTTTGATTAATGATTATTACACTTTTTGTGTGTGTTTGTTTACATAGAATGGAATAAATTGCTTGATGGAGGATGAATAACTATCAAGGTTGAAAGAAAAAAATAATTGCTTGGTGAAATGCCGCTATGGAGGGAGATGAATATCCCAATGAAACAGAAAATTGCCTATCCACCATGATAAGTATATTAAATTCTCTTAAATTATGTTTTTTTAACGGCTCCGTTTCATAACGTGTGATAGATTGGTATGATTAGTAACGAGGTTAGATTAGAATTGGGATTGTGATGATTTATGGATTATAATAGGGCAATAGTTCCTGACCGGGGTGTCTAGTTTTGCACGGTATGTTGAAGAGTAATGTGGTAATAATGTCCAAAAATTCATGAAATTTTTTTATGAATTTCATATTTTATCTTTAATTACACAAATATATAAATATCAAGGGTAATTTTGTCAAATTTGGAGCCCTGGAGTAGGTGGTATGTTAATATCATGTCCCCCATGATATTAACAATACCACCTTTTTGGGGATATTAATAGTTCGACCAACTATTAGTACTATGATAATGGTCAAACTACATACCAAATAATAGGCCCCCAGACTATTAGTCCAATCTCCCCACCCACTCGGGGTATCATAAGGGCCACGAAAGTGTTTTTTCTATGAGTTCTCACCACTCACCTTCAACGTCAAAGGATTGTCACTTAGATTTTTTCAAAAAAATCTGAGATCAATATCCTAGTTTATCTAAACAAGTTCTTCTGTTGTAAAACCAGAAGCAGGAACCCTTCTCCCTCTCAATTTCTCCTCTCTTATATATTATCAGTGTTTAATAGTGCAAGATCCAAACCCATCATGAATGCCTTTCAATTAAAGCACCTGATTGGAGTGAGAGAGAAAAATGACAGAGAAAAAAGAAAACCAAAAGATTTAAATGGGGGCAATTTGGAATAACATAGAATTTGCGTGCTCCATAAAAACGCTGGTTGCATTCCTTCCCACCCCTTCTTCAAATACCCTCAAATTAATAAATGTGGATAGGTTTGCTAGCAAAACCAATGATTTTGTGTAATGCATGATGTACAGTGTAATTTTTTAGTAAGAAAGAAAAGAACGATGCAAAACACACTTTGAATTTTCCAAGAAGGAAATTTTATATATATTTTCTTATTTTATATATATTTTCTTATTTTATATATATTTTCTTTTTTTTATACAAATTCTTGATTTAAAAACTACATATCAATTGTTTTCTTGCCACTAATGGGGGATTTTTTTGAGGTCATCAGTTTGTTGGGAGTAATTTTTGCTTTTAATTTAGGGCGATTACTTAATTTTTAAATATTTTTAATTTTTCTTTCTAATTCTTCAAATTATGAGACTGTGACAGTGTTGTTT
>VIGQ01000855.1:20000-22500 GCA_009663005.1 Actinidia chinensis | reverse complement strand
AATGGTCATAAATTACTTGGGATTTCTTGAAAATAAACCTTAATTAGATCGATTAGAACTTTAAAAGGGAGAATGTCAAACGACGTTGTTTTTTAAGTTTTTGGAGAGAACTAGTTGGTTACATCACACTCATGGCGGAGACCGATGATTGACTTTATGTGCTCAGATTAAAATTTCAGTGTTCAATTATTACAATTAAAACTACAGGAGTTAATTTGTTATTTAGGTCAATCCATGGATTTTTTTTTGTAACTTTTTGAAAGAAAAAGTTACTTTCCCGTTTCACATTGCTAGTCTCTTTTTGAAAAATTCAAATTTTTGAGAGAATATAATTATTATTGTTGAGTCCAGCCCATCTGGATGAGTCCAAGCCCACGTGGATGAGTTCAAGTCCAGTAGCCAAGCCCAAGCCCGATTGGAGTTCATATGGAGTGTCCATGTGACGGTGAAACTCTCGAATTATCTAGAACTCTTTGAGATGTTTATCTTTTGTTTCCTAGTTAGATTAGGATAATGATTAGGTATTTTGTTAGGAGTGCAACCAACCTCCTCCCTTGGTCATAAAATGGATGGTTAGGTGCTTAGATTTTTCTACGCGTTGTGTTGTGGGCTGAGTTGCAGAGTGCTATGAGGTGAGATTGAGAGGCAGAAGAGAGATATTGTGAGAGAGAGTGTGAGTTGAGCGATCGCGTTTTCTCCGTTTGTAATCCATTAGTTTGTAGTGGATTGTTATTGTTGATTTCTTTACGTGGACGTAAGCATCGTTGACCGAACAACGTAAAGCTTATTGTCTTTGGTGGTGTGATGGTAATAGTTTTGAGTACAACAAGTGGATATCAGAGCATAGGTGGAGGCAATTCGGAAGCCCATAGTCAAAATTCGGGTGTCGAGAAAGTGCTCAAAGGTAATTTTAATTGCCCACAGGTGTGCGATAGCGAAAACGAGACCCAGCACCAAACCGCGTCGAAAACGGAGATCCAAACTAGCCATCACGCGCCACCTGAACATCGGCGAGGAGATCAGTCTCAGCCACACGCCCAAGGGAGGTCCCAGCGCTGCCACGAGCAGGGGGAGGCCCACGCGCCCAATGCGGCCAAGGAGGATGAGGCCACGACAACTCGCAAAGTGATGTACTTGCGGCGCACCCCAGGTAGGGGGTGGGGGGCACCCCAGTGGGGGGGGGGGGTGCAGGGCACCTAGATAAGAGGTGCAGGGCATTTCGATGGGAGGGCATACATTCGGTGGGAAGTGGAGTAGCCCGTGATGAGGCTAAGGTATCTCGGATGCTGTCTTACAGTCTTATGGGAGGAGCTGGAAGAAGCTGTCAAGAAGGACAACTTGAAGATATCGGATTTACCTCTAGTGTGCTGAGGGGGAGATTGTTGAGTTCAGCCATCTGGTGAGTCCAAGCCCACTTGGATGAGTCCAGTACAGTAGCCAAGCCCAGCACGATTGGAGTTCATATGGAGTGTCCATGTGTGGTGAAACTCTCGAGTTATCTAGAAATCTTTGAGGAGTGTTTATTTTTTGTTTTCCTAGTAGATTAGGATAATAATTAGGTATTCGTTAGGAGTCAACCACCTTCTTCCCTTGGTCTATAAAAGGGATGGTTAGGTGCTTAGATTTTCTACGGTTGTGTTGTGGATATGGAACAGAGTGTTATGAGGTGAGATTGAGAGGCAAGACAGAGAGGATGTGAGAGAGGGTGTGAGTTGAGCGATTGAGTCTCCTCCGTTGTAATCCATTCGTTGAAATAGTGTATGATTATTTCTCTCCGTGGACGTAGGCTCGTTGCCGAACCCTTAAATCTTTATTGTCCTATTTGTGCGTGTTTGATTGGATAATTAGTTTTGAGCACAACAATTAATCTAACATATATTGACTTAAGTTTATATAGTTTTTTGATTTTTCGATTGGGTGAATGTTTAAAAAAAAGGCTAAAAAAGAAAATTATAAAAAAAAACCTTCTTTGGTGTCTTTTGGAAGTAAGTAATATAGTTTAGGACATTTAAAAATAAAATATGAAATAGTTATATGGGACGAGTGTGAAATGTTGGCGTAAATAAATTTAAAAACGTTAGAATGCTTTTTAAAAGTAAAAGTTAAAACTTTTGAATGTTATTCTCGAATGACCTCTTTTTCATTTTTGTAATTATGTTTGCTCAATAAACGAAACAAAACTGCGCCAAATAATTCAACATACTTTTTAAAATAAAAAAAATAAAAATTGCTGCTTTTTAAGCCTCCTTGTCACATATTCACGGTAAGCGTTGTGCGCCATCATATAATGGAGTTGGTGGAAGTTGGAGAGAGATTTTGCTGAAAATATAAATGACTGAGCAAATCGTAGTATCTTGTAGTACCCACCTTCTCCCTCCACGAGCTTTGAAACTTGGTTCATTGGTTGTCAATAGAGAACCCGCCTTACCCATCCATTACGACGCATTACAATCTACAGGCTTTGAAAATGTTTGGAACAAAAAAACATTTGGTTGAAACA
>VIGQ01000361.1:35000-40026 GCA_009663005.1 Actinidia chinensis | reverse complement strand
CTTCATGCCTTTACTTTTTCTTTTCATCTCATATTTATCATTGGCCATTTTTTAAGTTGGTGGTTGTTTTGCAGCATCCAACAATGGCATCTAGTGTGGAACAAGTAGGTATTGTAAGGCTTCGTACATTCGTCTTTGTACCTGAACTTTCAGAGGTTTGACTTTTATTCAAATTCTCTTTTCCTACCTTCTAATAGTATTGACAAGTGCTATTTTTTTTTTACAGTGTGGTTCCATTTGCTATTGATTATCTATAAAGGAGGAAGTGTTTGGTATCGTGCAGTGAAAGTTTGTAACAACAAAGGAACTTGTTCAGAAGGTGAGGAATTCCTCCTTTTGCCTTTCATTCTTCTCATTATTGTTATTTTTATTGCACATATAGGACAAACTTCTAATTATTTATTTTTTTCCCTAGAGAACACATTGCTATTTGTAGGATTATGCAATGAGATCTACATAAATAATGTAGTGCACTTGATGGGAACACACTAAAATCACGTCCAGCTCCTTTTTCAGCACTCCGACACCAAGTGATTCTGGGCTAAAGAATATTGAAAATGTTAAGAAGAAAAAAATTATAAAAGTCAAGTTATGAGGACTCGTGAGATGATCTCAATTTTTTTTCATAGAGGTAATTCTTTCGGGTGATTTTTTTTTTTTGTAGTTTTATTCTTTTCCTACCTAGTCACTTCACTACATTTCTTGTTTACAATTTATGGATTTTTTATCGGTGCTTATAAAATGGGTTGATCTCCCAGGTATGGTTTCTCTCGAAATTCAAGTGAATGCTATTGGTGCTGTCACGTATTGATATTCATACTTTAATTTTGGTGCAGATTTTGGAACCATACCCAGGCAATTTTAGTTTATCAGACTCCTAATCCTTGAACCATGGGTATCTTGGATTACTTTACGAGATTTTTGCAAACCCAAATTAAAAAGTGAACCTCAAGTTTTTCAACATGGTATAAACAATGTTATGTGGTTTTGTTTTTTTCTACAAAGTGCAAGTTGGATTTTAGGTCTTTCTCTGCCCATATTTATCATTCTTTTGGCATTGCGGGCCCTATTGAACAACGTTTGTCTTGTTCTGAAAGATGCAACTTCACTTTCTTTTCTCAAGGATAGGGTAAGTAAGCAAATTGAAGAAATCATGACTTTACCAATCTGGCAGGCCTCGACAACAGATGGTTGGTGAAGTGAATTCTGGTGTAATATCTACTCTTAACAACACCGAGCTACCGTCTGAGGTATCCAGGCCAATTCATCCCTGTGTCCATTCACATATTTTTTCGCAGGTTATTTCTGCCTGTCCTAATTGGATAGTCCATACCATTATGTTTAGTAATAATCATACAAATTTTTTTGTATGTGTTTTGCTACTTCTTCTCATCTTGTATTTAGCTATTTATTAGCTATTTTCTAAGTTGGTAGTTGTGTTGAAACTTTCAAAACTAGCATCTAATATGGAACAAGAACTTTAGAGGTTTAACTCATATTTAAATTCTCTTTTCTTATTTTTGAGAAAGAAAGAAAGAAACTGCTTATATCCTCTTTCAGTCTATGACAAATTTTATTCCTTTGTTGTGCTGCGGTGCCAATCGCTATGGATAGAGCTATAATGGAGGTGGTGTTTGGTATCTTAATAAGAGTTTTTGTATAGCAACTCAAACAACAAAGAAACTTAATCTAAAGATGACACACCACAACGACGTCCGACTTCTCTTTAAGCACTGCAACATCTAGTGATTCCATGCTGTTGAGTCTTTGTATGTTTACATTCTTTTTCACACATTGTCACTGCATTTCTTATTTTCCGTTTGTGTTTTTTTTTGTCTGACATGAGAAGTGTTGGTTAATTGGAGTAATTCTTATTTCATTAACCTCCCAGGTATGGTTTCTAGAAGTTCAGGTAAAGGCCATAGACATTAGTGTTGGACACATTGCCATTCATATTCTCTTATTTGCTTCAGATAACCATGCTAAGGCAATTTAGCTTATCAATCCCTAATCCTTGGACCATAAGTATTCTTGGATAACTTGCACAAACTTATGCAATCCCAAGTTAAAATGATAACCTCAAGTTGATATCAAGGTATGTGTATGCTAGTATTTTCTTTGTACAAAGTGCAAGTTTAGATTTTAGGTACTTCTACTATTATATTTATCATATTCTTTTGGCATTCCTATTCAAGAACCTTGGTCTTAATTATGTAACTCCAAGTTCTCTTCTCAAGGACAGGGTAAGAAAAATTGAAAGAAATCCTGTCTTTATCTAGAAAGATATTGGCATGTCTCACCAACAGATGATTATTGAAGTCAAATACGGTGTAATATCTACTTTAAATAAAGCTGAGCTATTTCTTGAGGTTGCCAGCCTGTCTCATACTCTCATCCTTGTTTCCATGTACAAATTTGGTTGTGGATCTATCTTTCTATTGGTACGTTGTCCAAGGACCTTAACTGATCAGCTCTCTTCTCCTCAAGTACTATTAGGACATCAATCAACATTTTTTTACTAGAATTCATGCGTTTGCTTCTTCTTTTCATCTCATATTTATTGTTGGCCGTTTTCTAAGTTGGTAGCTGTTTTGAAGCTTCCAACAATAGCATCTAGTGTTGAAAAAGTAGTTATTGTAAAAGCTTCATATATTCGGCGGTACGGAACTTTCAAAGGTTTGACGTTTATTCATATTCTCTTCTCCTACCTTCTATTAGTCTACGATAAATTTTACTTATTTATTACAGTGTGGTTCCATTCTCTATGGATTGTCTATAAAGGCGAAAGTGTTTGGTATCGTGCCGTGTGTTGTGTGCAACGGTTCTATAGCAACTCAAACAACAAAGGAACTTGTTCTGAAGATGACACATTACTCTTGCCTTTCGTTCTTCTCATTCTTGTCATTTTGATGAATGTATTGGAAAAACTACTGATTATTTGCTATTTTTTTTCCAAGAGAACACACTGCAATTATGGGATTATGCCATGAGATCCACATAAAAATGTAGTGCATGAGATGGGAACCCACTCAACCATGTTCCAGCTCCTCCTTGTCAGGCAGTCCGACAACGAGTGATTCTATGCTAAAGAATGTTGGAGTAGTTGGTTTGGGAAATACAATTATAGAAATCACCTAGGCTCATGGATTGATCCCATTTTGTTTTTTTGTCAAAAAGGTAATTCTTTTATTCTAAGCAGTTTTTCTTAGATTAATAATTCTTTCTAGTGAATTTTTTTTTGTTATACTTTATATTCCTTCTGTTATACTTTATATTCCTTTCACTTTCACTACATTTCTTGTTTACAAGTTGTGATTATTGTTGGCATATGAAAAGGGTTAACCTCCAACACAATAAACCTAAATAAACCAGTGGGCCCACTTATGGGTAAGCAAAACGCTACGTTGAACACTCCTCAAGGAAAGGAAGTAAACCAAACCAGAGTAGCAATACAACCAGATAAACCAAGGACTACCCGTAGTAAAGGGAGTCAGACAAAACCTTGAACTCCTCGAGGTGAGAATAGAATCACAAGTTTGCTTAATGTTACCCTCATTTCCCGCACCCAAACGAGAGGCGCAGAGAAAGTGGCCAAGAAACATCAACACAAAGAAGGGAATCTAAACCAAAATAGGAAACCTGAAACAGGGTGAACACCAAACTAATTTAGGTTCAAGACATGAGCATTATCTATATTTAAGTCCCATTCCATACCTTACAGGTTAGATACAGAAGGACCAAAACAACACATTAGACGCCATGCCAACATGCACACTTACTTAGCAGCCGAGATGGAGAGCCTAGTGATTAAGAAAAAAGAATTATGAAAATAAATCTGATTCTTGTCCGTCTTCCAAATGTTCTGATTCAGAGCTGAGTCAGAGAACCAAAAAATGAGGAATCGGGCCTCAATCTTCACAAGAATTAACCAAAGAACAAAGAGGGCCGCACTCGTGCCAAAGTGAGATCTCACCTATCTACCTGTGTCAAATCAATCCATCATTTTTCCTTTTTTGGGTAGTGCCCCTTTCTAAATCATGAGCAGCGTATAGTCTCTGGATTGTTTGGGTAGGTAGACTTTGGTAATGAGGTAAGTTTAGGTTGCAAACTAGGGTAGGGGTTTGATTAAGGAGGAGAAGAGCTATGGGCAATATTGTACTTATGCATTAGAATTTACTTTGACTATTTTTTTTCTTTTCCACCCTCAGAAAAGGTGTGCTGAGTCTCAATCTGTTTAATTTTAAAAACAGAAAAAGTAACAGTTGCAATTTAGTCCAAAATAATAAGGGATTATCTCCATATTTCCAAATGTCAGAGAGGTAAAGTTACAGTGCGTGAAAACCACAAGATGGTAAAACGGATTTTGCCCTTAAAATTATTCACGATTTTGAGTTCTTTTATGTTTTCTTCCCTTTTCTTTTCTTTTTTGGTACGTAATATTGGTGAAAAGAACAACAGTCTTCAGGTACCAAGGTGAATCCAGTCATTGTTTATTCTTGGATGAATTATTAACTGGCCAAATTATTTGATCAACAAGAAAAATTAGCTAATCAATGACCATGGCCATTTAACTATATCTTTATGATTTACAAACACTTCAGATTTAAGTTAAATTCATACTTCTGTTCTATCACCATTGAAAATCTTGGAGTCATGCACGTCATATGTAACATTGTCTCGTACCTTACATAGTTTAGCGCACGCCATTTATATACATAAATTTATCGGCTAAAAAAGATCTGCTTATTTGATATAGTTGCTTAGTTAACTCTTGCTTTCTTTCATATGTAGCCAACGAGAGAGATCATTGCCATATTGAAATCTATTGGCTCACAGCGACGAATTTTTCCTGGTATTTTGGTAGGGCTTCCCCAATCCTACCTAGTGTTGGTCGCAATAGTGCAATACACATCCAGCGGCATTAGGCAGGCCCAGGGATAATAGTAAAGCTCTCACCAAAAGCCCCACAATACTAACTCTTGCAGTTTTGTTCTACTAAAATCACCAACTACTCTAACAATTCATC
>VIGQ01000361.1:10000-27500 GCA_009663005.1 Actinidia chinensis | reverse complement strand
CTTGTCATTGCGCTCACTTGAGGTCTGGAGACCTACAATTTCTAGTGATTGGACCTCGATTTGGTTCACATAGGGCTCGATTTAGGAATCAACCAGCAGTGTCATTGCTCAATTGAGCTGGAGGACCTCCATTCTCTTGATTTGGACCCGATTTGGCTTCATAGGCTCGATTGGGACTCAACCAGCCTTGTCTGTTCGCCTGAGTATCGGTGACCTCGATCTCTTCGGATTGGACCTCGATTTGGGACTCGACAGTTCAATTTCGTCGCCTTCCAAACCTCCAATAGACTTTGTCACCGCAATGTGACATTCGACAGTATCCCTGGACCCCCGTCAAGCCTTTTAGCCCTCGGACAACTTTGCTCTGACCCAGCCACAAACCCTTCTTCATCTTGGTCTGCGCTTGGAGAAGGGCCTCGCCGCCTCTAGATCTGCGGTTATGTCGTACGTCATTTGTTGTTTCTATCTCTGAGAGATCGATCTGGTTGCTGTGCATGTGGTGGTGAGGCTGTTGCTTTGCTATGGTGCACCCGCTGTGATCTGTGGGAATCTGTGTGCGTATTGTGTGCCCGGTGTGGCGCACTCGTGTAGTGTTGAGGCTCTGTGTGATCTGTGTTGGGCTTGAGGCTGTGTTTTTGTTTTGTTAATCTGCTGTATGGGGATCCTTTTATAGAATTGCTTTGTGGGCCCATTATTGTTTGGCCTTGGCCCCATCTCGGCTACTATTCGGTAGTATGTCGTACCGCTTTTGGTTGCTCCTGTGAGTATCAATCCTTAACCCACATCGCCACCAATTCTTGCCATGATCACTCACCGTCCTCCATCGCTCGTAGTCTCCCTTTCCCTCTCCCCCCCACCCCCCTCCTCAAAACAATCATATTAGTCCTCAATTGGATTTAGATGACAATTAGGGTTTTGTATTTGTTAAATGGGTTATGTGGAAATAAATCCAGGAACCTCTTGTTCATTTGATATTCATAAGGGCATCTCCAATCATTAATCCAAATCTTAATTGATGAAAAAGGACTAAAGAGAACTACAATTCCTTTCAGTATTGAACAAAGGAGATCCAAAATTTTCACCAATCAATGTGACCAAATTCTAATAAAGTTATGGCTTTCCCATTTGTACTCAGATTTGATGAAAATTTCAAAAAAAGAGATTATGGATTGGAGAGAGTTTTCTTTCACAAAATTGGTTA
The DNA here is from genome assembly GCA_009663005.1 of Actinidia chinensis. Taxonomy (NCBI): domain Eukaryota; kingdom Viridiplantae; phylum Streptophyta; class Magnoliopsida; order Ericales; family Actinidiaceae; genus Actinidia; species Actinidia chinensis. Next base: position 26,299 of record VIGQ01000361.1, on the reverse strand, counting down.
AAAGTTGTTTTGCGTATTAAGGGGATCTTTTGAAAATTTTAGAGGAAAAAGTGTTTAAGGGATTGGAATGCACCATGTCCACATCCAATTTAAAATTTTTTCATCAAAAAATTTACTTTGAAGTGGATGAAAAAACAAAGAGCAAGGATTGAGAGATGAACCTAAGGCCATATGTGATTGGGCAAGGACTAATATGAGGGTATCTATTATGAATTATCCATAGGATGATTAATCTCTTGGACTAAATTGAGGGGAACTAATGCACATACCGCAAGTAATGTCCATCTGTTTTGTGGGATTGGTACAACGGATATGTAGTCCTTCCCTATTGTCGCATCCATGCTGACCCAAGGGCAAGCAGCACTATTGCACGGGACAAGAATGCTACCAATTGCAAAAAATTCATGCCTATGCACAAGTCTAATAGTAAGTTTGGAAGTAGTAAGTTGAACAACTCATAAAGTTGTTACTTATTTCTTCCTTGATGATTGCCAAGATATGCACAAAGTACTATTTATAATTTTGCATGCAAAACACTATACTCTGTCAAAAAGCACTTTGGAAATGAGAAACTATAGTTTCGGGGGTTACCGTGGAAGGCATAATCATATGACTTTACTACTGTAGAAAATGCTGGATATGGTGCTGTCATCAATGGAAGTACAAATTACTAAATGCGCCAGTTCTTGCGTGTCGCTTTGATTGGAGGGAGTATGCAATTATCCTTATCAAGAACTGTTCACATTAAAAATCAACCCAAATGAGATTCTGAGAACTCAACTATGCAAGGGGAAAAGACTTGAGAAAGGACGAGCAAAAGACACTTTCTTCCAATGCATGGATTTAATTATTTTACGTTATAAAATGTGACTATTCTGAGTTTATGCTCGATGAGTTATGCTCAACCAAATGATGTATTGTCATTGTGTGTGAAAACCTAAGCAGTTCATATGGATTTGTTATATATCACTTCTAAAATTGTAAGCTTAATGTTCAACAGGACATTGAGAAGAGATTTTAAGCAATATCTTTAAAAGTGGCAGACAAACCCGATATTGTCCTTTCTTTGAAAAGAAAAGAAGACAAAGAAACCAATTTAACATACGTTTTTCCTCCCAAAGAAAATCAAGACATGGAAAGAAAGAAAATAAAGCAGATAAACAGATTAAGGCTAGGTACACAAATACACAACAAGACCTTTTTAGAAATTTGGGAAAGAAGCAAAGGATTGCTATTCATGAATTGGAGTAAAGAAACCTTCATAGATATAAATCAATCGACGATGCATATCGTGTGGAAAATTGTCCTCTTTAAAAAAAAAATTACCTTATAATGTGGTAGTGGGGTTGAGTTGACCAACGTGGTAACACATTTCTATTGGTGCTGTCTGAGAGGACACTTGTACTGAGATGGGATAAACAAACAAATAGCTTTCACGTTGCCCAACATCTGGTGCAACAAGTTTAAGGTGCAATAAGACTTCAGTTTCCCTTTGTGCCTGTCATCTTCTTCTTGCCAGGTGTCATCCAGAATTCCTACTTTACCCCAATATAAAAAACAGAATTATAAAGAAGCCAAAACAAACAAAAATCACGTATGCCTTAGATAAAGGTATTTTAGAGACGAAAGGCACGGAATCTTCTGTCCTCTCTCTGTTCTTTTTTCATCCTGTTGTCCTTATGGCCTTTAATCTGGCGATGCGACCCTAAGACTAAGTAAAAACCCTCGGCAACAAGACCGGCTTTTAAACCTCGCCTTAGTTTATAGTAAAAGATCCACTACACCAACTGGCTCTTCCCAGGGGGAAGTCAGAAATTACCCATGTGCCATTTTCTCCAATGCAATAATTTATCACTAATTGCCTTTCTCCATTCTGAGTCTTGTAGAGCTCCGGAAAGAATTAGGAAACCGTAATGTGCAAGAGCTGAAAAACAAAGCCTGATAGGATGGTGACAGTACCTTTGATGAAAACAAATCTGCTGAGGGATGACTTGTGCATGAGCTAACACCTTTTCTCAGAGGCAATTGGAATATTTGATGCATTCAACAACGGTACAGTGTTCTCAAATTCAGAAATTTCCTACCTGAGTGTATTTGAGTAGATTTTTGACTCGGTTTCAATTCTTGGTCACGAGTAAGAGTTCTTTGGATGGCTCTCTCATTTTCGGGTCTTTTCCTCCTAGCATAGACACGAAGCTCATGATTTGGAATTTGTGTTGATTCGGGATGATTATGAATAGGGGATTGAACTGGAGTTGTAGGAGGATGACTCTCGGTTTGCTGAGTTTGCTCAAAAATTGAGTTTTGAGGAGTATGTTCATTGGTTGGAGTAGTTTGGAATGATTGTGATGTGTTCCCAGGTTGAAGTGAGTGATAAGATTCAATGCCAGAAATGTCCCAAAGCTACTATTCTCTCATGATTTTCCCTGAGTTTCAAATTTGGGATAGTACGATTGATGCTCGAAAAAATGTCTCATCCTTTGGTTTGGAGAGTACCCGAAGATGACATTTGATGGATTTAGGGTCTAATTTGCTGCGACGTTGCTGGTGTATATGGACAAAAAACTGAGCATCCGAATATTTTAGGGTCTAATAAAGAGATTATTTTGGTGTGTGGAAAGAATTGGAGGAGGACTTGACAAGGAGTTTGGAATTTGAGGACTCTGGAAGGCATTCTATTGATGAGATAAGTAGCAATAAGACAACTTTTCCCCAAAATGTTATTGGAACGGGAGTGGAGAACATGAGGGATCGAGTACCTCTAACGGTGTCCTATTTTTTCTTTCTCCAACTCCGTTTGTTGTGGAGTGTCAACAGAGGAATTTATGGGAACAATGCCTTGATTCAAAAAGTAAGTGCCAAGGACAGATTTGAAATACTCTTTGGCATTATCGGTTTTTAAGACTTGAATCTTGGTTTGGAATTGCGTTTGTATCATGGAATTGAAGTTTTTAAAATTGGGCCAACTTCAGATTTCTCTTTCATAAGGGAATAAACTATGTCAATCTAGTATGATCATCAACAAATGATTACAAACCAACGAGTTCCTGATAATTTACTTTTGAGGGCCCCACACATCACTTGAACATGCAAATGGACGGGATGGCTTATATGAGATGCGTGGTCGATAGCTACTATAAGTTGTTTGGAGAAGAGAATTGACAGATTTATTTCAACCTGCGAAAGACTTTTGAATTTTTATTGATAAATAAAGAAGGAGGAAATAGTTTTTTCTGAAGGTACATAAAATTTGGATGACAAAGGTGTGATCTGCCATATAACATAACTTCACTATTTATTGAAATGAGGAATTTAAAGTTTTAGATGGCAAACAAATTGCAGCGATGAGAGGTGCCTTTATTATATCCTCTCCCCCCTGTTTATCACCCTCCCCCCCCCCTTTCCCCTTCCTTCGCTTTTTAGAGGAGAATCCTCTTGAGGAGATAGAGTCTGAACACATCTTATCACCCCAATCTTCCTTTCCCCGAATCCAAAATCCTGAATGATGAAAATACACACAAGTTAGGAAAAGAATTTAGCAACAACAATTCAGATCACGAGTCAATTCTGAGAGAGTCAAATTGAGTCCAGATTAGGAACATGAAGAACAGAGGTAGAGTGTAGAAGAACAAGTCCTTTTGAAATTCTGATTAGCATGTTTCACTCAACTTGGATAAGGATCATCAGCAATTGGATTGTATAGTTCTCATGCATTGATGTATCGTTGATGAAAGTGAAAGATCGTGAATCCTCCTCACATGTGGTTCTGATGATTAGAGTCAATGATCCACAGGACTTGGCCCAAGTATCTTTATTAACTGTAAGGGCTTTTTGAGAATTACCTTTTGGGCAACCAGACAGATTAGGGATTGACTACTTGACTGAGTCGGGTAGAGAATTATGACTGAAAAGAAAAGTTTTTTGTAAAACCTTAAGTGTTCTTTGTGAAAGACTTGTATCGGTTTGGTGGGTTGATAAAACTTATCTCAGTGTCATCTGGAAGTGAACAACAACATTCATTAGCACGCCTTTCTTTGTCATTTTGTTGAGTCGTGATGGCTTCCAATCAAACGGGTTTGCCATGAGATTTTTAGGCAATTTTCTCTGAAAGTCTTGCTTGCGGCAGTGAATCACACTTAGGCGTCTTCCTCTTTATATAGACGGCGAGGGAGTTGTGGTGTGGGAGGGGGCCGAGAAGCGGGTTGGTTTTTAAGGGCAGAACAGATCCTTCTGTAAATTTTTTGGCCCAAAGAAAATGTAGGTTTTCTTCTCATTATTGTTAAAATATATACATGATGGAGAAAAAGAAAAAATTACAAATAAACCCGTAATTAAAAACTAATTACATAAGTGAATATAATAACCTACTAATTATAACTAAATTACAGTTACACCATAACTTAACACTCCCCCTCACGTTGGTGCGAAGATATTGATCATGCCCAACTTGAACACAATAGGGGTGAGAACTCTTGCTGCCGAACCCTTTTGTGAAAATATCGGCTAATTGATCCTCGGATTTCCCAAAAGGTATACGATCAACCCTTCGCTCAACTTCCTCCTTATGAAGTTGTCTATCAATCTCTTATGCTTTGTTCTAATCCGTGTTGAACAGGGTGTGGGCGATATTATGGCAGCTTTATCTTGTCACAGTAACGTTTCATAGGACCATCAATCGAAACACTCAATCATTGCAACAAGGTTTGGAACCACAGAAGCTCACAAACACCATGAGCCTAGCTCTATACCTCAGTTTCGGCGCTACGATCTGGCAACCATCCGATTGCTTCTTACTGGCGGATAAGTAACCAAGTTTTCCACAAGGAAAAATACAGTAGCCATTGTAGAGCGTCTATATCCACAGAACCAACCCAGTTTGCATCCGTGAATACTTCCAAACTAAAGTGACCGTGATTAGAAAACAGAATCCCTTCCTTGGGTTGATTGGATATCTCAAAATACGATAAAACAGCATCCAATTGAAGTACGGAGGATCTGCAATAAACTGGACTGAGGAACTGCCCACTGATAAGGAAAAAAATCTGTCTCGTATGAGCTACGTAATCAGCCGACCTAACAATCGGATACCTCCTGTTGGGTGTTCCCCCATACTCCACTAAGATGAGATTCGCCTCAATAGGAGAATTTATAGGCTGCAACCTACATACCTGTTTCTCCAAAGAATCAAGGATAAATCAATGGGAGATAAAAAACTCTATCAGGACCGTGCCACTCCATACCAAGAAAGTACTTAGAGCCCCAAATTCATAATCTCGAATTCTTGAGCTAAACAAGATTTACGATTGAGAATCTCATCCAAATAATCTCTGTCACTATCATATCATCACACATACACAATAAGACAGCAATCTTCCCTGCCAATTTTCTTGAATGACATAGTATGATCTGCATGGCTTTATTTGCTATCCAAAAAAAACCAACATTGCCTTTGAAAATCTACAAACCAAGCTTTAGGTGAATTGCTTCAACCCTAAAGAGCCTTCTTCAAGGCCCACCACCTTTTTTCCTCAGTTTTAGATGAAGAAAAACCTGATGGGATACTATATAAACCTCCTCCTCAACTCGCTATGAAGAATGCATCTTAACATCGAAACTGATGTAGAGGGCATTTCAAATTAGCCAGACACAAGAAAGTAGGTACGCACATAGTTCATTTCGCTACCGGAGCAAACGTCTCCTCATACTCAAACCATAGGTTTGGGTAAAACCCTTGGCAACAAGTCTCGCCTTGTATCGCTCAACGTACCATCCGCATTATGCTTAACGGTGAAACCCATTTGACCCAATGGTTTTTCTCCAGAAGTGATACCAGCTCCCAAGTGCCATTCTTTTTACAAAGCCATCATCTCCTCTACAATAGCTCCTTTCCACAATTGGTATCAGAATGCATCCTGTCAACTTCTGTGGAATAGAAATAGAAGAAAGAGACGAGACAAAGGCATGATAAGAAGGAGACAAACGATCCTACGAGACAAATGGGAGAGTAAGGATGCTTGCAGTATATGATATAAACACCTTCCGACGAAGCATAGGAAGATCCACAGAATTAATGAGAGAGGGGTCAATGGAAGAAGAGTCATATCAGATGAGTCAGTTGGAGAGTCCGGAACTGAAGCAGACGATGAATGCACGGTGGTATCACACAGGAGGACTTTCTTTTCCCTGTGAGCGTAGGTCTTCAGTTAGACTTTGAACTGGTGGAGACTTGCATCATCAACACCACCAATGGCACGGGTTGCTCTTTCAAGAGATATTTGATTCCTCTCCAGACTTTCCTTCTTCCTATAACTTAGGGTCCTTCACATGTCATTAAAACATTTCTCCCTCACTAGAACATCTCTGCCTCCTATCTCTGCTCCCCCTGAAGAGAGAAGCGAAAGGGGAGAGAAAAAGACTTCGGTTTCCAAAGGTGACGTCAGAGAGACCAAAAACTTCCCCAATCATAATATTTATCGCTTTTATGAGTAGGGGAGTACACTATAAAAAACACTTAGAGCCTTAGGACCAAACTTGCCACCAGAGGGAGTAGAGCATGCACAAAACCACACAAACCAAAAACTCGAGGGGAAAGATTTGGGACATGAAAAATGGCTAGGAAGACACTCAATAGGTGTTTTGAAGTAAAGGACATGGATGGCAGACGATTAATAAGGTAGGTGCAGTCAAAATGCCTCACCCCAGAGATACTTGGGAATATATGGGAAACAAAAGAGAGCTGGAGCAAAACCTCAGCAAGATGACGATTTTGCCGTTCAACAATTCCATTTTGCTGGGAGTTACCAACAAAAATCGTCGAAAAGAATACCATCTTTCATCTAAAAAAGCTCTATAAACTCTGTCAATATACTAGGTGCCATTGTCGACTACGGAGGAATTTTAATATTGAATCAAACTGAGTCCAAATCATTGCATTAAAAGACTTAAAAACACGAAAAAATTTCACTTTCTGACTTAAGAATACCACCAAATAACACGAGAAAAACAATCAATAAAAAGTGACAAACCAATGAGGCCTTTAAGAGATGGAATAGGGGAAACCCGAACATCAGAATGAAAACCATAAATGCGAGAATCACTCATTTTATTAATAGGTGCATAAAAAGAAACGTTTATGTTACCAAGCTTCATAGGCCTCACAAAAAAACTGAACTCCTAGAAACAATGTTTAACAAATTAGGAAAAGTTTCTCTAAAACTCCCAAGGAGGGGTGATCCAATATACGATGCCACTGATGTAAACATATATATACTGAACCCTTATCTGCTGCAAGTTAGGACCACATGGACATAGGTGAATGAGGGCGACTCAAAAAAATAAGGCCAACCATTTACTTTTACCCCTACCAATTCACCTCCCCGTTTTCAGTGTCCTGAAAAACACAATGGGTAGGAAAAAATATTAGAGAAACCATTTGCAGAACGAGTAAGGCTAATAACAAACAGAAGGTTTAGTGGCAAAATTTAGAATATGCAAGCACAAAAGAGAGAGAAATAGAAGGCGAAAGACGAATAGAACCTTTCCCGAACACAGAGAATGACCCATCTGCTATTCTGACCTTATCCTTACGAGAACCGTCAAGTAAGAATCAAATATAGAGGAACAACCTATCATATGATTTGAAGCACCGGAATCGATAATCCAAGGAGCCACTGGAAGAGGCAGTAAAGATTTAGTGTGAAACATGTGTGAGCAAAATAGTGGAAGTGGAGTGATGTAGGTGAGAATCAAACCTGAGCCATCAGACACCTAAGAGCGTGCAATCTCCCTTGAGAAAAACCACCACCTCTCAGACGATATTGAATCCAGAAGGATTCGGGACACATCCTCATTACCAGAAACATCAGCCGAAACAATTTTTGAACGTCAGACATATCGAAATGCAAAAATTCAGACACGAAGGAGTATTAAGAGGCTAGATAAAAGAATAAACACTTGTAGGAGGGACAAGACCACCCGTTCTGAACCATGTAAAGTTTTTTAGGCCAAAGAAAATTAGGTGTTCTCTATTATGTTAAAACTATATACATGAGGAGAAAAAAAAATTACAATAAAAAACCCGTAAGTACAAACTAATTACATGAGTGAATATAAATAACCTAATAATTATCATAAAAATACAGTACACCATAGCTTAACCACCTTCCAATGTGGGGCTGAGTTTGAGATCCCATATTACTTTATTTCTACTTGCCCCCACACCGAATTTTGAGAACGCTTCTCTAAGGTTGGAAGAGGACTTGTTCGTCCCTATCACTCTCCCTCTAACTTCGTCCAGATTTTTGTTGAGACCGAGCAGGAATGTGACACGTTCATTTCTGCTCCAAAATTCTTCTACATAGGGTTGTGTTGTCAGGGCATTTCCAGGTATAGACTTCAACATATCAATGTGCTGCCATTACAATAAGGGTGTTAAGTATTGGATTAACCGTGAGATCTTCCTTTGGCGTAGAATCGTGTATACCAAGCTTCAATCTCAAATAGTTCTGATGTATTTTCAGAACTTGAGTACTCTCCCTCCCTCGCTCCCTGATCTCCTTTGTTGTTCCGGGAGAAAATTTTCTCCTATCTCGTTGATCATTAAATTAATTAACTACAACATCACCATGTGATTCTCCGTCTTCCATGTTCGAAACTTGGGATCATTTTTCTCTGGTAATGAACGACTTCACCTATGAGATAGTCATATCTGCCCTTTCACAGATAAAAAAAAAACCCCCCCAATTCAATTACGAACTGCGACCATTGGAGGTAGTTATGCCTGTTGAGGCTTGTAACCGGTGATGAGAAGGGATGTGCCTTCGGTTCCTTCAGGATTGCTTATAGTTTGGTGCCATTTCTGGATTGGAGGTAACCTCGGAGGCAGAGAGCTTTGTCTCTCAGTAGCCATGCCGTATTTGGTCATGGGAAAACGAAATTAGATTTCAGAGGTAGGCTCTGATACCATAAAATTTCTGAGAGAGAGAATTGATTTTATTACTACTTCTTCTTTGGAATGAAGTGTACAACTCAATAAATAGAAAAAGATTGCAATCTGCAAACCATAAAATCAAGAACATCAAACTAAAAAAGGAGAAAAATCCTCCACTAAACTAGGAAGAAAAATCGGGGATCTGGTCATATAATACCAGATGCTTCTTTATAAATCATACCAAAAATATCTTATACAATCTCTAAAATTACTAACTTTGAGCACGATTTCAACAGTACTCACCAACCATATCGAATTCATGAAGGAAAGCTCTCTTCCTTGGCACAGTAGGAGTTGCCTTATTTTCAAAATAAGACACAATTGTCTCCATCAAGTATGATGTTTTAGTCCATGCCGCTCTTTTGACCTTGCTGGTTCAAATATACTCACTGTGGCCAAATAATATGCAAAAAGTAGGTTTCTTTTGCTAATCCCAAACTCTCCAAGATTACATTCTGTGTACCACCTATACAAGATATCATCAGTAATCTAGGATTCTAGCTTAGGATGGTTTAATTATGCAACTTAAAATGTTAGAAGTTCTAGTCTTATACTTTGAATGCTGGGTCCCATCAACGAAGAGTTTGCAATGCTTGGCCAGTTCTTGTAGTCTAATTTTGCAAGCTCCAAATAGATGTATTTTTAAATAAGGAATCCGTGGACAAATAGCACATTAGCATGCATCTAATTCAAAACCAATGCAAATTCCCTATTCACAATTCTTTAATTTGTGCGCTTTCAAACTGTTTAAGACAATGCTGCAATGTTTGTCATAAGTATTGACACTGAGAAACTATTCAACCACCAATGAGGGTGTTAAGTTTTAGTGCTACAAGTTATATCAGTGCATGGAATTTAATTCATCACTATAGGGTTCGAGAATATGTAAAAGAACTCAATTACAACAATTTGTGTCAACAACCTACCTGTAGCGAGGTGTTTGCCAGCCATACATCACTTTATTGCCATATTGTTCAAGTAGAAACCTTGTCTCCCACATGAGTGCATACCATGGCATGTCAAGCGCATATCCCATCTATTATTGATATATATAGTTCAAGCACTTGTACCACTGACAAACTTGTATATTAATCTATCATGGTGGTTGATAGTTAAATGGCATGAAAGACGGCAAGACACATATTCCTATTCCGACTTGTTTATTGATAAATGAACTTACTTTAGTCATTCAGTCTGTACCCTACAAGGACTATTTTGTAGATTTGTTGCATGGAATGATTATAGCCAGAGAACTGTTACACTTAGTTGAATTGACATATTGTTTGCTGTTGTAATCATCAATTTGTTGAGAACAAGGAAGTTAGGATGTTGTATGTCAGTGAATCCTTTTATAAGGAATTGTGAGATGTGAATAACATATTTAGCACCGATCAGTTACAGTGTCTAATTATCTGGATAAATTTTTTGTCGCCTATCTTTTTGTCGGCAGGCTGTATAGCAAAAATAGCAACTCGAGACTTTCTGGTTTGATATAATATTTTCAGCTGATGTGGAAGATGAAGTTGCCCATCTGTCAAGCAAAGTTGAATGTGCAATCATGTTTTCTCTTGAAGACAATTTTGCCTTGGGAGTTTGCTCAGGATGTTAAAATGGTGACCGTGAATCAGGTTGTCCTCCATCCTTGGAATCATTACTGCTTGGGCCTATGATAGTTTCCCTTTATAACAGTTTGCATCTTGCCAACCTTGTACACTAAGAAGGAAATTATACTCCGGACTTTATTGAACTACGAAAATTCCTTTTTGACCTTGTACTATGGCTAGTACCACCCTATTTTTATTACTCACGGGTATGTGATCCCCACAATCATGCCCCAAGAACAACGTGTCGACACAGGAGGCTTTTGGTGGTGTCATCGATAGCCAGTTCGTTCTAGAATTATCCAATCCATGAGGCTTAGCGAGTGCACTCCATAAGCTTCACGCCCAGGACGGTGCCTAAAGTTGCTGATGATACCGTATGGTGCTCCAATCCCACATCGAGTTTCTAACATCCCTTTGGATGCCTAAGCCCGCTCCTAGGTTCCCTTGGGGTTTTCCTTTTAGTGTCCATTTTGGCACAGGATGCTGGTTGATGGCGCAGCATTCCCCCTATAATAGCATTCTGAGCTTTTCCAAAGTGACAAGAAGAACATCATTTATGCTTGAGAGTCATAGAAGCCTTACAAATTTAGATCATCTCCAATCAATTACTATGGATGTTTTAATGACTTCTAGTACATTATAAAATCTCGAAATATTCCACTCCCCTCCTAGGCCAGATCTAAATATTACAAAAATGTCACAATCGTAGGCACTCACATGCTTCCACCCTTGCGTTATGCCCACTGACGAAGTCGTAGTAGAAATAATAGTCATTCACTATTAGCTACATGTTGAAGTGCAGGGGGCTTTCATTTATGAATTACAAAGTCAAGCAACAATTCAAAGTACAATAAATGTATGTACACTTTTAAGAAATTAAATTTTATTCTTACCTTCACCCGTAAGTCCTCGGTGTTATCCATTTGATCTAGGATCTCATTCCCTGGCTTGCTTCTCTCAAGAATCCTCAAGAAATCTTTCTCCTGAAATATAATCTGAGAGCTCTGTATAAGTTAAACATTCCAGTTATTGCTGAGTCGACTGCCCGGCAATGCCGAAGAACTCCCATTCTTCTCAAAATGGCGAAACACATCTATTAAAAAATTAGGAAAAAAATATGTTTATCAAAGTGAAGTGCCAAAAAAATATGTCTGAACGAAAATTTAAGGAAACAAAAAGGGGTGGTCACATATTCAACCTACCGGCAGATACGTGACTAGGGAATTTCTTGCCCAGCAAATTCCCGCTTCTTCATTCCATATCTGGAATTTATTCAATGCCTTGCAAGAGATAGTTAGTTTCCGATTATACTATTCCATTTTGTGTTTGCCTCTTGGCGCATAATTGCACATGATAAAAGCTAACCAAGTTTTCATTATGACTGTAAACATAAAATCAACGCATTCTTTAATCTCTGACCGGAAATACGACTATCCCAAGGCGTTCAAGCCGGTCACACGGCCCAAGTGCGCGAACAAATCGAGTCGGTTAACATGGAACTGAAATTTGCAGATAGACAAACAGATCAGAATGCAAATTATCACAATCAGAAAGTAAAAAGGGAGCTCATGGGAAGGATATAGGACGTTTTACCTCACCCATTGAATTTTTTAACAACTGTGCTTGGATTCTTAAGCATTTTATCATCTTTAGTCTGCATAGTACAAAGGCATGGATGATGGAGAGAACAAGATGACCCATTTGAGCCTGCAAATTTTAGTTGCTTTTTCCAACCCAGGCCCGCGTTCCTTCCAAGCTTAGACTATAGAGTAGTGACATGGGCACTCTATGCATTGTGTCCTTTGGTATGCTAGCACAACACATTTAATTACATACATCCATGAAAAGTGGAGAAATTATCATACTCTTGAACAATGTTACCTTTTCTCACATGGGGGTCTCCACTCCAAATTATAGAAATATTTGGAAAAGGACTACAAAGTACTATATACAAATAGGAATATAGAAAACTTCTATTACTACAATTACGTTTGGATTGTCTATCCAAACGTAATTCTTTTGTAGAAATTTCGTTACTGGATCATGATTGACTCATGGGAGAGCGTTGGGAGTGACGTCACCAAAGATTTTTAAAAATCCCTCCAGGTTTATAGTACTTTAACTACTAATATTTTTTTAAATTATATACGTTCACCATCCAAGTTTAAAATTAGTATTATTGTTTTTGCTTTGTTTATGAAACTTTTTTTTTTTTTTTTTTTTTGTTTTTTTTTTTTTTTTTTTTTGGGGGGGGTAATTATGTATTTTGAATCTATATATGCCCCCAAGGTCAAAAATCCTAGGGTCGCCCTTAAGTGCGTGTGAGTTGGATTCGAACCTCGAGCACCTAATTTGTCTCAAAATTTAGAAATCATTCAGATGATTATTTTATTATGTTTGTAACCTCTTCTTTTTTAAATTACAAAAATGTCCCTACCAGTTTTCGATGGAGACTACACCTTGTGAGCTTTAGATTTCTTTTGACATGATTTTCTTGCAAGACAGGACAATCTGCGGGAATGGATATCCAATGCGAGCAATTTCTTAAACGAAGGAAGGCTCTTCCCAATGCTTGGTGCTTTGCATTCTCATCCTCAAGCTTGCTATAGTCTCTGATAATTCTAATTCCTATTAATGACAAACACAAGCACACAAAGTTAAAAATTAAAATAACAAGACTTGTGGAAAAAAAAGTTTCACAAATAACAAAATATGTTGACATTTCATTTTTGGACAGTTTTCCTTTCCTAATTTTTTTTAATAGAAATTTTCCAAAAAAAGTCCCAATTAGTCAGTTTGGCTATTTTTTTAGATTTTTTTGAGTATTGATTTTTGAGTTTTTTTTACCTTTAGTAACCTTTTAATCGCTTAATTAAAATTTTTATACTTTTTTCAAATTTAGAAAATAGCTCACCTCAGACAAAAATAAATTATTTTTATTTAATCATTAGTAAATTATTTTTTCTTCAATTATTTTTTTCCTCCCCTAAACTTGAGCATATTTTTTATATTTTCGGTTTTTCTTTTTGTCAAAAATTAAGAAATTATGAGGAATTTTTATCACAAAAAAAAAAAAGAGTTCACTTAGATTAAAAACTCAAACTTAAAGTAGCTAAAAATTTTAAAAATACAAAATTAGGCCAAGTTGGCTTAAAAAAATCATAAAATCCTTGATTTAATTGGTTAAATTTACTTTTATATAGTACCTTTTGCTTTTGCGGTGATGAATATTCCATGATTAAAACTTTGGATTATTAGTCCCTTTTAGGATGATTAATCTCAAAAATGAAAGAAAGAATCCCATGGAGATTGAGGTCTATTCATAGTCGTCATTCAACTTTTTGATCTCCTCGAGATTAGGTGGCAAATCTCATTAAATTAAAATATATTAGTAAAGTACACCTATGCTCCCTCAAGTATGTGTTCTGTGTTGCTTTGGTCCCGAAGTTTTGTATTTTTGCAAATTAATTTTTATGAATTGTGCAATTTTGTTTGGATGATAAAAAACTTTATAAGGAATGAAATGTGATTTTTCACCTAATGATTTCATAGGGGGACGCATTGAATGAGAAAATTGTTCATACGAATGTATTTAAGTTGGACTCACTTTCTTAAATATTTGATTGTTTTGGTGAGTTAATATACCAATGCATAATTTTTACTATAAAAATTGAATAAGATTCCTTAATCATTGGACAAGAGAGTGAGATTATCTTAGGTGTTAGTTTGTAGGCATTGATTTTTTTTTGTAAATTGTGATAAGATTCTTTTTCTTTGTCAAGGTTTAGGCTATCCAAACATAGCATTATAGTGACTAAGGATGAAATTGGTAAAAATTAAAACTTTTGGTTCCAAAGTGACATCGTATACGTAATTTAGGGGTCATCAATATATTATGTAGATATTTCAGTTGTATTTAGAGGGTTGTTTGAGATTGGATGAAAGTTGACTCAAATTGAGTACTTTAGGAACGATTAGCATATTGTGGCCTAAAAGATTATCAACCTATTGATTTTTATATTTATTTTTTTTTAATTGCAGTCTTTTTTTTAATTTTTTTATTATAGTGAATTTATTTAAATAATTATTTTTACTCAAATGTTTTCATACATAGAAGATATTTGGGTAAAATCATTCTAATAAAGACAAAAAATAAGTGTGATTGAAGAAAAAAGAGTGAAAATCATTAATCTTGAAATTTGTAGGTATAAACAAAATAAGAATAACAAGAATACGTGCTCTAGTAACATTAAATGTTATATTTGGAAAACTTACAAAGTAATCTTAAGGTTTGGCATTAATAACAAATTAACCTCAGAGTCTTTAACTTAAATAATATAAACTTGAATTTTTTAATTCGTCAGAATTTTAATTCTCCGTCAGTTTTCATTTGTATAGTTTGACGACAACTTGTTCTAGCATAAATAATTAGAAAAGCATCACAGGAGTTGAGACCCCTTCAAAAACTTTAATTTTTACAATTAGGACATTTATCAAAGCAAAATCTAAAGAGGAAGACAAAAATTGGATAAGCAAATGTTGGACTTTAAACAAAAATAAAAAAATTAAAAGTAAGTATTCTAATGCTTAGCCTTTTATTCTAATCACTAATAATGAAAAAAAAAGAATAAAACTAAAAAATATATAATAAAAAAATTACTTTTATCCACCAAAGAAACATAAAATTAGATAAAAAAGAGAAATAAAATTAGATAAAAAAAATTGATTAAAAAATTTTTTAAAAATGGGGGGTGGCTGAGTCGGAGGGAAAAAATGATAATTTTTGCTTGTAATAATAATGCCAGTTGGGAGGACAAACTCGCAGGGGAATTCAGTGTAATTTTTTAAAACTACAGGGAAGATTCCTGTCTTTATGATAAAACTCAGGAGAGGTCAGTGATATTTACCCTTTTAATTATTATTGTTAAATTACATAGATTGAGGTGAATCGTGATAATAATTTTAAATGAAGCCACGCATAATGGATAAAAGTCCCAAACTACCCTTTCTATTGGATTTGGAGAGACAATTAAAACCTCTGAGGCTCTGATACCTCTACCCAATACGATTTCTCTCACTCTCTCTCTCTCTCCCATGATTTCTCTGTCTTTACCTTCCCCTCTCTCTCTCCTCTTTCTGAACTCCGACTTTTTTTCTCTGTTTAGCTGTGTTTGGAATTTGGACGAAGGATTCTAGTGATAAAAAAAATAAAAATAAAAATTAGATAATTCAATCGTCTAAAACTATACGTTCATCTATATTTTATTTTTTATTTCTTTTTTCTCATAATCTTTAATCCAAATATCTTCATCTTTTTATTCTCTATGCAAATATGAGATGGGTAAACACATTTCCGGTCAATGTTCTTTTATGTTGTTTCAATAAAGAGAAATACACGGTGAGTGAACTCGTAACAGCAATGCTACATCGAAACGGATTACTGGAGCGAAATGATAAGTTGACGCAGTATTGCGCTCGACCTTTGTTGAACAGAATGAACAAATGAGAATTCTCAAGTTTGTGGATGATACGATCGGCTTGTTTATAGAGAGTCCTGAAGATCTGATCGTATGGGGCATGGTTTATGTAGCGCGATTGGGGGTAGTAGAGAGAGAAACACACAAAACCAGAGGTTTAGAAGAATGGCATTCAATGTAGGGTTTTGTTGGAAACTTGGAAAGGAAAGTGGACCCACGGATGAGAAAA
>VIGQ01001858.1:12500-25000 GCA_009663005.1 Actinidia chinensis | reverse complement strand
GAAAATTGGGCTATGTGGTGCTAGCACTGGCCATTCTAGTTTAACAATGTAATGAATGGCAAAATTCTAGATGGATATCCACCTATATCAACCAACCTTACGACGATTATGTTGTATATTATGACGGTATGATGAATGTTAAGGGGGTTGTATGTTATTTTTTAAAAAAAATAGTGTATATACATCATTGTGATAAATGTTACGACCTTTTGTGGTTCAAAAAAGTTGTTACGGACCTTTTTCATGTTAATGATAAGTTGCATGTGAATATTGATGTTATGATAAGTTGTAGTGAATATTGCGATCGATTGCGATAATGTTATATTGACATGTGGATGCACCATTTTTGAAATATGTTACTTTGGTGCGGCTCCCTGTATGAAATTGGCAATAATAACATAGTTTGGAGAAAGAAATTCATTAAGCTTGTGTCTGATACGAATAATTGGGAACCACCATAAGAGCATGATGAGTTAGGCTCAATGGATGGTGAATAATTACTCAGCCTGAATCAAATCTCTTAAAATGAGATAATTTTCCTCCAAAGAGGTGAATGGATTGGCTTGTTTGATTCCATTAGATTATTTTTTACTCAAATGAGATCATGAGGGTTAAATACAGTGAATTGATTAGTCT
Source organism: Actinidia chinensis (assembly GCA_009663005.1). Taxonomy (NCBI): domain Eukaryota; kingdom Viridiplantae; phylum Streptophyta; class Magnoliopsida; order Ericales; family Actinidiaceae; genus Actinidia; species Actinidia chinensis. The sequence continues at coordinate 24,364 of VIGQ01001858.1, read as the reverse complement.
GAATTCACTCCATCAAAAGCAATGTGCACTCCATCAAAAGCCCTCACATTGTAGTGGAATCAGATATGTGCACTCCATATCAGCACAATATCTTCATAATGACTTGAAAATAAGTTAACAACAGAAAAGAGTCCTAATCAGAAATGTCACTGGCATCTCTATATCACTATATCAGCACCATATCTTCAGAATGACTTGAAAATAAGTTAATGACAGAAAAGAGTCCTTGTGTTGATGGTGAATGCCCTCTTTCAATTAAAGATTTAGCGGAGGAAAAAGAAAAACAAAAGAAGAAAATTGATAAATCTAGCGTTTCAGAATTAATCTCTCATTTACTTTTCTTTTTGATCCACAAATCTCTGTCTAATTACTTCGTCCAAAAGAGCCTTAGTAAAGCAATTAAAATAATAAAAAAGTCCACCATAAGCCAATCGGTATTGAGGTTTATCCATGTAGCCTTTTTAAAATAGACTCTTTGGCCTTATTCCCTAGCCAACCCTTGGTGAGATTTTTCATTTGTCCATATATATTAGTGGACATTTGTATCGTACCTTTATGTGATTTTAAATGAAAGAAAAAAAAAAATTGTTTCTACCTCTATTTTGTTGCACTTCTGAATTTATGAAATGTGAGGTGGAAGTGCACCATAAGGTTTGTATTTGATAAAAAATTTATGGCTATATTTGTGAAGAGAAAAAAAAGAAATAAAAAAAAATTAAATTTGCTCGTTGAATTCATTATTTTTTTTTACAAATCTTTAATTCAAAACAAAACACCAAGGCAAAAAACTGCAATATGAGTGAAAACTGGATATGGCTTGCAGACACGAAAGGATATTTACTTTTGGTTAAGATGGAGGGGTTGATCTATTGGATAAAAAGTTTCTTTACAAAGTTGGGTGTTGAGTTTTAAACTTACCTTTGCGAAATGAAATAAAACTTCATCTATTCCTCGACTAATGAACCCCTACTAAATATAAAAATAAATAAATAAATGAAAAATCCTTCGATGAAAGGATAATGGCCGGCAAATGGCGTAAATATTGCCATTAGAGATTTGCTTAATTAGGTGAAAGAACAATTCACAAAGCTTCATACAATTTTGATCCTCCTTGCCTCCACCACACGAACCAAACATCCACACCAGGCCATACAACCACTTGAAACACACACACTATAGAAGCATAGTGAGGGACGATGATAGAAAGGGGCATTTATGTGATTTTTGCATTTTCCTCTCCAATACTAATCCTGCAATTTTCACATCCAACCAGCTGTCAAGTTGGGAAGCACGCCCCATGGGCATTCAATTGACTGATTTGACCCTGCAGGCCATGCACATTGTTATTGGTTGTTAATGTCACAACCATTTGCGGGCTCTCAAATTGCATGCCATGAGCCACAAAATTGTACGAGTCATTTGGTAGGCAACAGATGGAAACAACTAAGCTTGTCTGTGTAGGATAATAATTTATTCCCAAGTCTCTTCAATTAGTGGAGAGGCCAACGAGTGGAATTATACGTGCCAACTACATTTGCCAATATCAATGCCTCTCTCTCTCACACACACGCGCACACACACGCACACGCAGCATTTGGACATCTCACTCCGTGTGGCCGCATGCTCGGTGTTAACATATATTTATGATATATTTTGTGATATATAATATATTCTGAATATCTTTCTAATTAATATTCAGAATATATTATATATCATAATATATATTGATTGATACGATTACTTTATTTATATTATATTCAGTACATTATGTAAATCATTCTTTTTTGACCATCCTCTATATAAAGAGGACTCATCTGTACCATTTCATTTACTGAATACAATACACATAAATTTCCTCTCTCTCCTTCTCTCTCTCTCTCTCCAACTTCTTCTTAACATGGCATCAGAGCCACGCTCTGTGACCTAACTCTTACGCTAACATCCGGCATTGCTTGGCAGCCCGGCGAAGAACATAACCTCTGACTATATACCTAGATACAAAGGCCTAAACACTCTACAACCCATCAAAAGCTCGAAACCAGTCCGAAAACCACCAAAAAAGCCACTATCGAGCCCGGGTCATGACAAAATCCTTCTCAAATATCTCTTTGATGCACCAAAGTGAAAAGGACGATTACCAAAAACATTATAAAACAGCCGCCACAAAGCCCCTCACCTGCCATCAAGTTCATCGGCGGTCGATCCATGCGCCCACACGCGCCATAAAGAAGAGACGCGAGTGAATCCACGCACCACTCAGCCCACCACACCTACTCAGCCACTGTTGCACACTCAGAGTCATTGTCAGCTCACGGCAGAGCCACGTCAACGCAAAGCAGAGCACTTTCGGTTAAATTATAAAGCAGGAAGCCACTGAACTTTTAATTACAGTTTAGCATCAAAAAATCAAAAAACAATGGCCAATCGAAAGTCTCTCAACCTATTTCCATCATTCTCGCGAATCCAACAATCAGCCTTGGTCCTCTGCCATGTGCAACGGTCCTTCAGCCCGAAAATTCTAAAAATATATCACATGAGATGCTAACCAACCCAGTTTTCGATTTCGCTGAAGATGATTGAGGATTCTCATGCAAAAGTACCGATCCAAGCTTGAAAGAATAATAGCGACAACTCCTAAGAGTATTCATCTGGTTCCAACACTTCAGTTCCATCCATCCATTCACTCTTATTATTTGAGACTGCTAAAGAGGTTATGAAGTATTGGCTTGAGCGATAGTTTCTATTGATGGCGCCAGTGAGTATCAGTGGGACTTGCAGCTTCCCCATTCTGTTTCAAAATGGGTTAGCCTCTTACTGATTTCTACTAGCAGATGTCAAATCTATGGAATCCCCACTTAGCTATTCGAGCCTATCTAGCTTATCCACCGATGTTTGTAGAGTAACCTTTATGCCTACTGAGACAGTTTCTCGTCTGCCACTTCTCATGGCTATTCTGTCCTGATTATAAAATACACGGGCCTCTCTTCTTCATCGCATCTACTCCTACTATTGGCCAAGCCCTGGCCAGCTTAGATCTGAGGAGACTCGCAAGAAAACCATGACTTTGCATCAACATTCTCATCCTGTTCTGGCTATACCTTCCTGGACACCTCTACCACAATCCTCTCAGCCTGTTAGGTTTACTGGCTCGAAGACTATATCATCTAGCTCCCAAAAGAAAATTGCAGCTTTTGTAGACATGACAATAGGCTTATGAGGATTGTCGCTCCCACAACAAACCCAAAAATAAAAAGGTTCCTTACTGTTAGATTGTTTGTGTAACCGACTCTACTGGGCCATCCCCTTGCTTCTACTTCGTCATCCACTCTACTGCCTGCTGATGTCGGTACAATAGTACCAAATTGTATCACGCCACTAAATTCATTAATCTGCTCTCTCAACCCATTTCAAAGTATTTTACCTGGCTTTTGATATACTGCATGTTGCAATCATCATAGGATTTGATTACTGTCTTATTCTGTCGCAATACCACCTCATCTGTGCATCCTATTCACATTACCAATACTCTCTTATAAAACTACTACTCATATGATATTTATCGCTACCACTAATCTTAATATGGACCCCATACTTATCTGTTCTGCTCTTTCTCATAATTGTTATCTGTTGAGTCAACTGTGTGAGCTTGGTTTACACTTATTTTTTTCAACTCTAGTTGCTGATTTGGATCTACAAACGGAAAAAACATTATTGCGGCCACAACCGTAAAAATGGAAGTTTGTTTGAGTTGGAGTCTCTTAATATTCCTCCTCAATCTATTGCTGCTGCATCATAGTCCAAGTAGCCATGTTTCTCTTAGCCTCTAGAATTCTCGCTTAGGTCATGACTGTCTTTATTCAAAATTACAAAACCATTAGTATCTCGTAATATTTGAGTGGTGTGTGTCAAAACTGAAACGAATTTTCATGGTCTTGCTTGTCAAAAGGGAAACAATTGCATATCTTTTTAAATAATGATTCTCTTTCTATGACAACTTTTTGACCTTATCACTCTAATAGGGGGGGCCCCTCTCCCCTCTCCCATATCTACTATGCCTATTTTTCGTATCTTATCATTTTTGTAATGATTACTCCGGTATACAGGGTTTATCTAGGCATAGTAGATCTGATTTATTTATAGGTATGATTGAATTTCAGAAATGATTCAACGTAGTTTTCTCGCAAAATTAAAATTTTTCTTATGATAATGCACAAGGAATATAAACAACTAATTTTTTAAGAAATTCTTTAAACAATTTATGGCACACTTCCCCATCATCATGCCTCTGGTACCTTTCTCAACAAAATGGCCGTACAGAATGCAAATTCGGCATTATCTGGATAATGTCTGGTTCTTCTTATTTCTGTTTCTATCACGAGTCTTTTTGGAAGATATGCCCTCAGGCGTATACACTTAAATGGTACACATCATTGGTCCCGACAACATATCACCTTATAACGGCTATATAGCACTCCTCATAATATAAATTTTGTGTTTTTAGGGTTATGGCGATGCTTTTGTTCTTACTCAATTCATGAACACAAGAGTTAAATATAGTTCGCGACTTTGTGTTTCTTAGGGTATGAGATTGAACATAAAGGTTATCGTTGTTATGAACCCTATCTCCAAACGCTTCATATTTCTCGGACATGTTGAATTTGGGAAGATGTTTAACTTTTTAATATCTCCAAAACCCCTACATCAACCCATAGTCTTGGTCACCCTTCTTACAGACCCATTATTAGATATTATCTCGCCTTGTTACTTCTCCCTCTTCTGTAGGTTCTCTTCATCCCAAGTCTAACATCCTGCGCCAGGGACGGGCCCAATGCTTTCCCTGTCAGTGGCTTCTGCCATTTGTTCCTCCCTCCTACTCGTTGTGCCACCAGAGTAAGAAACTGACACCTCTCAATCTTGTGATTTATCAACTATTATTTTGCTCTTTAGACTGTGCTGAGCCTCAAATTTTTATGAGGTCTCCTCTAACTTGATGGAAAAAAAGCGATGAAAGATAAATTAGTACTCTTGATAAAACACATGAGACATGGTGACTGTCGTTGACAATCAACAGGAGGATGGCAAATGGTGTATACGGACTAAGACTCAGGATGATGAGCTATTAAATGATTAAAGCACGTTATGGGTGCCCGTGGCTTTATTCAAGAATCTGGGATTGATTAGGAGAAGACTTTTGCTCCTGTTGATCGCCTTACTTATATTCGGACTCTTATTAATATTGCGGCAATTCCATAGATGTGGTCTTTTCAAAATAGATGTGAAAAAGATTTTCTCAATAGGGACTTGCAAGAGGAAGTATATATGACTCCTCCCTAGCTATGTCATGCTCCTCACAAGATCTGTATATGCGTCGGTGGCTCATATTGAACTTAAGCCAAGCCTCCCGAGCCTTGGTTTGCTAATTTAGGTTTCACTATTTTTCAGTTTGGGTTCTTTTCAGTAGTGATTATGCTTCATCACTATTTCTCAAGAAGCTTATCATGCACGTTCTTTTCTACTATACGTTGATGACATTGATTTATGATTGGATTTTGATGACCTGATGGTATTGCTGAGCTTAAACATTCTTCAATATGTAGTTTTTGAATGGAGGATTTGGGTATCTGAGTTTCTTAGGGTGTTGAAGTTTCATCTACTTTCTGATGGATATTATCTATCTCAAACCAAATATGACTTCTGATTTATGTCTCGCGCCGGTATTATTGACACCAAGATGTCGACACTTCTGTAGAAAACAAGGTTTGGTTTACTACTTACTAATGGTGAACCACTTTTTGATACTACTCTCATCGCTAGCTTGTTGGTAGGCTGCATTTAACCGTAAGATTAGGGACCAGATATCTCTCATGTTATGCATAGGATCAGTCAGTCATTTTTGCTCCTAGCTCTACTCATTATATTACGACCTTGCAGATTTAACGCTATGCCAAGGGGTATTGGACTTCATTTTTCGTCACGATCATCTCTAACTCTCCGTGCCTATTCGGATGTTGATTGGGCAGGTGATCCCACTGATCGTTGCTCCACTACTGGCTATTGTTTCTTTCTTGGTGATTCACTGATCTCATGGCATAGTAAGAAATAATTTGTTGTTGCTCAATCCAGTATAGATGCTGAATATCGTGCCTTAATTGATACGACATCTGAGTTACTTTGGCTTCGCTGGCTCCTATAAGACTTGGGCATTGATTCTCCTTCTGTTTCTTTTCATTGTGATAACTACAATGCTATTCAAATTGCTCATAATGACGCTTTTCATGAAAGAACCAAACACATCGAGATCAACTGCCACTTTATCTGACAATTATCTACTTTAAGGATTTTTGCATCTGTTCCAGTTCGCTCTATTGATCAACCAGTTCATCTTTTTATCAAGATCATTCGACGAGCTTGCTTTCGGATCGTACATCCAAACTAAGTTGATTTCAGTTTACCACTGAGTTTAAGGGAGATGTTAACATTATTTATGATATCTTTGTAATATACAAAAATATATTATGATATATAAATATTCTGAATATATCCTAATTGCTACTCATTAATATATTTCTATATAATATATTTTTAATACTGATTGATATGATTACCGATTTATTTCTTGTCATTCTTTATAAAATCATTCTTGTTAGCCATAAAATTTAATTGATTGATGATTAAACTTAGAAACAGTATTAAACTAATATTTAAATATACTTTGAAAATCATTTAAAAGAGATTAAGACCAAGTCAAGATGCATGAATTACTTTGGTCAATTAAAAACAAATGTCTCGCAACTCGGTCAAATTTAATCCATAAGTCTTCACAAGTAAAAAACAAACGTTACCAATGCTCATAAAACTTATAAAAGATTCAAACAAAGTCTTACATTTCAATTTGAGATGCTTAAGATTTTGTTTGTTTGTGTAGAGAAGAACAAGACATGTCAAATTGCAAAACAATATCGCAAGTTAGGAAGTACGGGAAGTTGGACATCCTAAGTTTGAAGCGACATCCTAAGTTTGAAGTTGACATCCAGTTGTGGACAGAAGGTTGATTGACGTCCAAGTTCAAGTTAGGAGGTCTAAGTTGACATCCTAAGTTGGACAGAAAGTTTTGGCTGATGACCTAAACAATGTTATAGGACGTCTAAGTTTCAAAATAGGACGACCTTAAGTTTTTAACTTAAGACGACCTAAGTTTCAAGAGATGAAAGGACTTAAACTTGAATAGAAGGGATTTGGGGACGACCTTAAAAAAAGTTAGGACGTCCTAAGTTTCAAAATAGGACGACCTAATTTTCACACTTAGGACGACCTTCTAAGTTTCAAGAGCTGAAGACCTAACTTTGAACAGACGAATTGGGACGACCTAAGGAAAGTTAGGACGTCCTAAAGTTCAAAATAGGACGACCAATGTTCAAATTAGGACGACTTAAGTTGACGTCCCTAGTTCCAGTTTAAATCCCCGCAACGCGTCAAATTGCAGATCCAACGGCTGAGTTAAAAAAAGATTCGCGGTGGTAGTTGAGAGCATTTAATGCTTGCAACGGTTTATAACTCATTTGGGGCTTATAAATGAAAACGCTTGGGTTGTAAGAAGACATCATTGCAATGCCCATCATTTGATCTTCCACTTGTGAAAAATACTCAACTCTTGTTCATCATTGTGAGCTTTATTTGTAAAAGATCAAAAGAGAAAAATCACTCTAGAGAGGAGCTATCATTGTATTTATTTTCTTCTAGAGTTGTTAGCATTAATTGCTAACAATATTCCGCCATTAATTGAGAGAGCTCACCTTGGGTGATATATGTATTCCAGAGAGGTGCTCTTGAAGACTAGAAGTTTTATAGTGGTGGCATCCAAGCGAGAGGGTTTTCTCTTAAAGACTAGAGGTTCTCTAAGGGTGGTTGTATTCCAAGAGAGGGAATCTCTTGAAGAATAGAGGTACTCTAGTGTTGTAAAGGGTTTTTCAGCACCAGTAAGCTTGAAGATAGTGGAATCCAAAAGCGACTTGGAGATTCGTGGACTAGGCAAGATGGGCCGAACCAGCTATAAATATTGTTTGCACTCTCTATCCCTAAACTCCTTTAAGCTTGCGACATGGACATTATATACTTGCTTATATTATTGACATATTTTACCATTACAAGTATTCAAATTCAAGGAGTAATTAATGGAAAAGTTATTTATGATAATTTTTAATTAGGCCACATAGTGAAACCAATTCACCCCCCTATCGGTTGCCATACGAAAGTAAACAATCTTTTTTGACCCTACCTATATTAAGAGGACTCATCTTTACCATTTTATTACTGAATCCAATAACATTAAATCCCCTCTCTCTCATTCTCTCTCTCCAACTTCTTCTAACACTTGGCTTGCTAACATTTACGAAAACGTGCACATCACAAACACTTGTACAAGAGTTAAGTCACCCACTCTCTCTCTCTTTGTATATATATACACTTATACATGAGCATATATAAGGTTTCTGTAGTGACGAGACGTGCTTGCTCACCCAACATTATTGCGAATTTAATTTAATTGCCACTAGAGTGGGTGTTGTACCCAACACGGTACCCAACAATGGTTTAGTGATATAATTAGAATCGTTCATTTTATAGATTTGATTGAATAAATTATTAATTATTGTCAAAAAAAATCCAAATCTAGACCTAACATTGCACAGCAACATACTCAAATGATACTTTTGTTGAAAAACTGATTTAGCTATGATTTTCCAAAATAAACTGTCAAATAAATATTCGATTCCGAACATCATGAGTATATATATGCATAAACAACATAACTTTTTCACGAGATTCTGCTATTGCAAACCTATCAAATGAGCCCATTCAATTTATGACTGACCTTACAATATCAACACACACTCAAAGGAGTGTCTCATTCCTAAAACTTCACACCCCAACTAAAATGCTTGGACATGAGATGACACTAACTATTTTGTCACATATGAAAAGTGAGTGGATATGGATAAAACAAAATGAAAATGAAAATGAAAAAACGGATGGGTGTGGGAGAGAATGGACCCATTATGGGGCACAAACACAAATTAAAGGTGTTAAGTAACTGAGAAGTAAGGTGACTCAATTGGGTTGATTAGGTTGGAGATTGGTTGGCTGAGAATACAGGTGAGCCAAAGTGAGAGAGAGAGAGTGATGATTGAGGCCATTCATTAGAGTCACTAGGCAATTACAAGATGGGAACTTACGTTTTAGATTGAAAGTAAAGGAAAAGCAAAAATACAGTAGTAACATGGAAAGAATTTACCAACTCATCTTGCTATGCATTTATTCTTGTCATTTTATTGAAACAGTCCATAGACAGTTTTTTTTTAGCTTTATTTGTAGGAGCAACCAAAAAGCACAGGGAATAAACCTAATCCACCACTTATAGGGGCTGGGGGTGCTGGGCCGTGCTTGGTGCCATGCCCAATCTCCTTTCTCTCTCTCTCTCTCTCTTGTATGTTACAACATGTCGCACTTCTTCATCCATATAGTTCCATTTACAATTAAAACCCTATTTTACCATTGGCGGTCCGCTTGATCAATTTATTAAACCTTTGACACAGCAAGAAGAAAGAAAATGCAAAAAAAAACTTTTCACTTTCCATCGTATTTTTTAAACTAATTCGATAGAGGGGATTCCATTGCAATAACTGATTGAAAATTGTTTACTTATTAAGTTTCCAATTAAACTCAACTGCAAGAACCAAAATGAACTTGGTCAAATACGAAAGGACGCATAGTAAATTATACCTTTTACCCTTACCTTTTAGATAGTATCAGAACCGACCGGACATTGAACCTGTAAAGCACGGTTCACGGTTCACTGGTTCAACCGTTTCAAACCGGATTTATAATTAATAAATAATAAAATTATATTTTTATTATAAATAATAAAAAAAAATATTTTTTTTTACCCATTCATAGTAAAAAATTAATCATAGTAAAAGACTATTAACAATTAAAATTCAATTCAACAAAATTTTAGGGTCAAAAAAACTGTAAAAATTAAACTTCAATGCAAAATTTTGGGGTCAAACGGTAAAAATTAAAACTTTTAATTTTTCTGGTTACAAACCGGCCGGTTCAACCGGTTCAATCCGGTTCGCTTGCATTTCCGGTAAAATAGTATCCCGAACCGGTTTAGTGCCGGATCGTTTCCCCCGTTGAACCGGTTGAAGCCGGCCGGTTCGGTCCCGATTTTCATACTATGCCATTTTAGAAAGACATACATTCAATGCACTCAAAATTGAAAGGAAGGTAATTTTTTTGTATGTTGTCCTTTATTCTTATTTTCAAAAGTATTATATTACTTGTAGAAGATAATTTCAAAATATTACAAGTATGTGCTTTTCATTTTTTAAGATGAAATATACCTTTGGGAAAATCACAAAAAACGATACACAAATGCTCTGCATTACATATACCCGATTTATTATGAGGTATTACCAGTGTAACTATAAATTTTATAATATATCTAAAAAACGCCCAATCGACTCACTTTTCGTGAATGAAAGGCAACCCTCGACCCTAAACCACTTACTCAAAGAATTCAATTAGATCATCCAATGGGAAACCCAAAATACACCCCCCAAGAGAGAATAAACTAATTTTAATTCAAAGAATTGATAATAATTAATCATACCAATATGAATAAATAATTCACAATGATCTTTCTCAGAAGAAGTCACCAATTTTTTTGTTGACATTCTGCTCTGCTTAGTATTGGCAATCCACCAGGGCCGGTCCGTTGAAGAAGAACGGATACTTCGAATCTTCTCTGTGAAGATCGTCCTGATCTAGTGGGGCCGGTAGGTTTAGATCCACGGTAGTAGCATCACCTCTTCTTCTCATAGTGATCATACTCGATACTCGCGGCGGCTCGAGCTGTTCGGAGCCGTCCCTGTGGCGTCTCTATGGCCGCCCAGGCCTGGCCAGAGGAGACCTCCGAGCCACATATCGAGCACTGCGTGTATCTTATTAGATTTGGTTGGCGATGGTGAGGGGTAGGGTGGGGGGGGGGGGTATTTTGGTAATTCCAATTTTCTTCGGTGGCGTTGGTGAATGGTTTGGCTTCGCATCCGTTTTTTGGGGCTTCTTGTGGGCTGGCTCGGTGGCCGCCGAGGGCCTGAAAAGAAGGGAAACTGCGGTTACATGTTTGCACTGCGTATACGTACAAACCGATTTTCCACCGGCGGGCCGCTAATCTTAAGGCTGTTGAGTTTTATAATTATCTTTGCCCACTCCGCAACCTCCGCTTGGCGGTGGGGCAAGGGCCCTGGGCAAGAAAATTAGGCAATTGGCCATGTCCTCGTCCTCATCGTGCTCGTAAGATATTTCGCGGAGGAGTAGGTGATGGAGTTGAAAAATAAACACCATCCCTGCATCCCCCGCCGCTTCCACCGTCGTGGAAAGGTTGAGGTTGAGATTGGCCTTGACGCTTGGGAGCCGTGCCCTTTAGGACGGGACGTGGTCGTTGGACGCCGTGAATTCTGCTGCAGATTCCCTGTTTCCCACAAAGAATTAAAACCGAAAACCCCGCCAAAAACCTTAGAGAGTGAGCAAATTAGAATTGTAAGAGAGAGAGAAGCAGAAGGGGAGTGGAGTGGAGAGAAGTGGAGTGGGACCGATCATATATATATATAGTGATGGTTAAAAGTGTTTGGAATTAAAATGCCGCCCCTGTGAACAGTTACCGTGAATTATCAGACCGCCCACCTAATCTCCTGGCCTGTCCAACTTGTTACAAACGTGGTTCTTAATATGGAGGACTCCCTTAATTGTATTTGCCCAATATTTTTTATCTTAAAATTATCAAATATATTAGATTTATGTTTTAT
>VIGQ01000733.1:40000-43052 GCA_009663005.1 Actinidia chinensis | reverse complement strand
TTTGATGGTAAACTCCTTTACGTACTGTTTAAGGGGATTGTGATATTGCCTTGTAAACTCTTGGTGATAAGGGATGAATGTGATGTTACCCTTCAAAGTTAGCTAGTTTGAACTAGTTAAAAATGAGGTTTAAACACTCCATCCCACAATTGATTGTGGGAGAGGATTGAGATGCCTATATAAGCTTAAGGGCACCCAGTTTTCTAAGGGAAATACTCATGGGCTAGGTTTCCTCACAATGCCCCCACCTCTGCAACGACACGGGCTCATAGCACTGGGTTGGGCCTAAGGTTTTTTTTTTTTGGACGCTTGGACTCAACGCCGCTTGGAAGGTAGCTGGGTGCCGATGGCTGGCCAACAATTTGTTTGGATTAACAACCCTAAGTGGAAGGTGCTGGGTTTGTGGTTGGCTATCTAACAGTCACAGTTACAGACCATTATTGTATAAACACCCAGTAAGGTGGCTGTTTATGGGCACCATTCTCACCGGTCCTTCACTGGTCTATAATTGGAGTCTCTCTTTCCATTCTACAAAATGCACACACTACTCTAGAGCAGTGAGTTAGTCCCCTTTTCCAGTGTTTTTCGTTTCTATTTCTGTGCAGAAGATCACAAACGTTTGGTACGCGTTGTGTATCACTGATCAGCAACTGATTAATGTTAGTTGTTGGTTGGTTGGGAGCAGGGATCCTTGGAGGTGACGTCTGCAACACACTGGTCGGCGGGAAAGGTCTCCTCTTACCTTCCTTCGCATCGTTGAAATACGAGACTCAGCACATCTATTTATTTGTCTATTTGTTTGGCTTTATTTACAGTTTTTGTTAATTTTACTGTGTTTCATACCAGTTGTGTAATTGTTCTTTCCTATCAGTGTGTATCTGAAGTTTTTTAAGTTTTCCTCTGCAGTGTTAGTTTAATGAAATAATGTGGATTCATTCTGTTAATAACATTACAGTCTGATTTCAATTTCTGGGGCACATGTTTTTGAGATATTGATCGTGTTGGAGGGGGGAGGAAATTTGGAAATTTACAGCCATTGAGTCAATCTCAAACCTATTGGTCCTTTTTGTGTATTGGGGTTTGTATAATTTTGACTAATCTGATTTCTTTCCACCTTCTTCCTATGTTTTTAGCATTGTATACACAAATACATAACCATACATATGTTATCATCACGCGTGAGTATGAGAAGTTTTGGGGAGTAATTAAAGCAGTGACAATATGGGTCTCACGCGGGGCCAACAAATCATCCTCACGCCTTTCCCATGCATGTTAACCAGAAAACAACATTGGAACGATATGTGAAAAACACCTATGATTGAAGGCACATTCACTCAGAAATTTCTATCGCTCAATTATAAAAATTCAGCTTATACTGAAAATCATTATTTAATGGTCAAATTTAATAAATTGCACATTCATCGGTGTGCAGCGGTTGCCCTAGTAAATTATGACTGTTTCATTTCAATGCATTTATGAAATGAACTAATATTTGATAATCGGCGAAGGCATGTGAGTGCATTGACCTCAACACGTCTCGTAAAATTCTGTGATTGAAATAAAAAATTAATGACTATTTCATTTAGTTTTTGAAAAAGTTGGTCTTCTGATCGGCCTTTTGTACATGGAAATTTATTTTACGTTTTCTATCTCTGCGAGCAGGCTGTGGAAGCAGCTGATATAGGTCCACGAGATAATTGTTCGTTAGAGAAGATGAGAAGACCCTGGATAACTAATTATTTCCCAAATCTGAAGAGACTTGTTATAATAATGCTGAACTCAATTTCTCACATCTCCCCGTCTCTACGAGGTGATTTAACCTGCCTTTGCTTAATTTCTGATGCGGAAAGTTTCATATATATTGGACGGCTCAAGCTGTGATGAGACTGGCAATGACGTCTCTGAAAATGCTGAGGAGGTTGCCTCTTCAGTTTACTTCTATTGCAAATGAAAGATAAAAGCAGAGACGAAGTCAATGCCGGCAAAAGATGACAGGTAATTCTTGTATTCTGCTATCAAAGTTTAGTCTAAACCAATTTGAAACTGCCCCAAACCAAGCAGTTCCCAAACCGGTTCTCCATAAGTCCCAACCGCACCTGGACTAATCTGCAAGAACTGGATTCCTGTCAAGGATTCCCAAAAGTAGCACTCAGCATTCCTAGTGAATTCTAAAATGAGTTAAATGGGATGATGCCGAATTATTGCAACTATGGTATTAATTAATTGAAAAATGCTAACCCCCCCGCCCAATAGGCGACGGTTAAGGAGCAAAAAGTGTATGGAAAAGTGTATATAAATATATGAAGTATATAAAAAATAATTTTTGTGTCATTTTGTTCTCTTTTAACTAACCCCCAACTACCTCCATTGGTCGGTGGTTAGCAAGAATATAATGGTCTTTCTACCAACATTGACAAAAAGAAAAAAGAAATTTGGATTGTGGTCTAAGTTTTTGTCAAAAGTGTTTTGCATTGGGAAAAAAATTATGTGAGATTGACTTTATTTTTGAGAACTCGTACCACCTAAGGACGGATTAATTTGGGGATCATTCTCACACCGTCACTAGCGTGGTGGGGGCACAAAGCTAAGCTCCGTATGGGCTAATCGTTTTGTTACACTACCGCAATTGAATACATTTTTTTCATCCTAAATCTCAATTCAATCAACTTTTTATCTGATCTTGTCCAGATAGAACAACAATATGATTGCACATCACGTAGTCCCGAAGAAACCGATGGTAGATGTGTCTTGAATCATGATTGAATTGTCATATTGGCATATAAACTCAATCCCATAAATTTTTGCTAATTCCAACTTTGCAAAACTAGGCCGCCAACAGTACAAGTTTGACATCTTCCAAAAAGGTTTCGTATTTATTGTAATTTACTTAAAATTTCGTGAAGGAAAGTGAGTGAATATTGGTATTTGAATGATCGAAATACGGTCTACCTTAACACCACTTTGTGAACGATCGCAATGCTGGTGGGTTTTTCTACTTTCCTAATTCTAGCTGGTTCATATGTTTTCCCATTTATATTTTCCTTTTTTATTT
>VIGQ01000733.1:17500-25000 GCA_009663005.1 Actinidia chinensis | reverse complement strand
CACCCAGCAAGAAAGGGTGAGTGTATCAAATATCATTACCACTGTGTTTTATGTATAAATGTTGTAGAATAGTATTCATATTTAGGGACGCGTTCCAACACTTTTATACATAAAAATTGGTAGTTTTCTTTTTTATCTTTATTATGCACAATACAATATGCCCTGGCAATTTGCATGGACGGAAATATTGAATGAAAGGCAGTTTTGTAATTTTAAATAACAAAAAGCAAAAAAGGGAGTATTTTTGTCAAAATGGGGTGAAAATCATTTCTCTATATTTATTTTATGATATATAGATGTATATACATATATATTCACAGTGTGCTACCGCTTACATAAGTTTTGCAGTAGCTTCGTAATACCCGGAAGACCCGAGCAAAAATGGCTCCAATCAGAGGTTGTTCCCACTTGCACTCTTGCGTAAGGATAAGCTGGTGGGTATGAGGTGAAGCCTATGTTCTAGTGATTATGGAACAAAAGAAACCAAATTAATCCATTGGAACTGTTACGAAAAACAAGATCCATCAATCTAAAAAAAATAAAATAAAGAACAGAATAAAAAACAATTATACACAAACGAGAACACAAAAATTATATAGTCGGGTGTACCTACATATATAGTGGAGTAGGATTGAAGAAATTCACTATACGAATAAAGACTACAAGGACTCTTCCTCTAACGTCTCTTTACCGCCTCTGTCTCAATGTACAAAACACTATTTTGAATCACATTAAATACCTCAAAAAATTTTGGAAAGTGGTTGCTGGATCCAGAACCCCGGACTCTGCAATGGTCAGGGTCAGTATCGTAGCCCCCCTAATTCGGCCCACTCTGCCTCCAATAAGAGCCTATCATTATTTATTAGGAGAAAACAAGAATCTCGCTGCCGGGGGGAAAAATATAAGCCAAGGGAATGAGGACGCTACGGGACATGGACCCCCTCTATTTTTTTAGTCATTGCATTATAGAAATGCGGACTAGCAATATAATATTTCTATTTAGGCTTCTACAAAATATATTAGTGCCCTCCCTCATTCAGCCAAGGCACATAATTTTTATTCTTGCCAAAAACACACCTCCGTTACTATTTAAAGAAGTCCGAAAATCAAGGACTTTTGTCTTTCATGTCAAGCCTCTCTCTCTTTGAATCGTACGCAATAATGATATGTTTAAGCTTCATAATTAATGTCTCATTGTTGTTAACTTATGAAACAAAATTTTAATTGAGATAGTAGATGTACGACCTTAAGTTCTGCTCTAGCTACTAAAGGAAATACCCAGTATCTATACATTATAAAAGAGAACACCCAATGGTTTAGACAGATCTGGAATCCAGCCTTCACACTATTTTTTATGTCAAACTACCATTCACAACTTCCAGTAACAAACTTTATAATTACCAATAACTCTTAGATAAATAAAAAAAAATATAAAAAATCAATCCATTTTAAGAATAAATTCTGCTTAACTATCCTATCTGTGTTGTGTGTGTAGAGAGAGGACCAGTGAAATCCGACGAAAGCTTCCCATTGCAAAACCTTCCAGTTGGTTTGGGTTGAATGGAAGTCTTCTTCCATAAGGAGGGAAATGGCCTTGGACAATGGGTGTAAGGGTTGTTGTTATTGCCTGCAATCAACAACAAGAATCCCCAAATAGGAAACAGGCAGGGACTAAGGTTGCCCATTGGCTCAGAGAACACCACAAAAAAAAGCAATGAAAATCCATAAAGTTTTAGAAATTCCCATATCTTTGATGCCTCGAGAGAGGAAGAAGAGGTAGGGCGACAAAGGAAAAGCGAGTAAGAAAGTGAAAAATTTAAAAAGACAAGAACCAGGGGGAGGATTAGAGTGCCACATTGGAGCTAGAAAGGCTAATATCAAGAAACCTGATCATTGCCCACTCACAGATGATATCCAAAATATGCTAAATAACTCAATTGTAAAGTCTATTATACCATACAAGGATAGATTAATGATGTATTATAGTGTTGCCTACAAGGTGCTTGTTTTAATTAATTAAATATGCCGAGCCCATTTTTCCAGTTCTTGTGGTAATGGTGAAGTTCCATTATAATCCTTCTGCATTTAAAGAAAGGATCTCCACCCTGCCGCGACTCCACGGCTTCGTTTACAAGTCAATCGACTAGGTTTCCCCTATGCACTAGGTACGTTCGAGATAAGTTTTATTGTTTTTTTTTAGCTATTTGATTTATGAGGTTTTTTTTTTATTGATTTCTTTTCCCCGTTTGATCAAAATTTATATTTTTCCGTGAGAGAAGTCTGAAAATATACATTTTTTATCTACATTTAGGAAAAAGTTTCACTAAAAATGAAAAATAATTCCATTTTTAAATGAAAATCAAAGCAACCAAAAAGACCAAAAGACAATTATACCCAGATTTTAAAGGGAAAAGGAAATGCAAAGGAAAATGAAGTTACTATTTATATTCAAATTAGTATACGGTACCCACAAATGAACAAGGGCAGTGAAATTACGAATCTGCCCTTTGAGTGTCTGCTGTATTATGTTTTTGATCTGTTTGGATTGTAACAAAACAGCTTCTTATGATCTCTTCTAGGCCAAACCATAAGTTTAAATTCAATGATTTGTATTGTTAAGATCAAACGTGCATAAATAACAAATATATAGATTTCAAGCTAGGCCAATATTATTTTATGGTGACTTTCTGTCTTTCTTGCTCCGAGTCTCTACTGAATTGTTGGGTGTTAAATGTGTACAAAATAAATATTTATCTAGGCAATGTCTGTTGGATGATGACACTGGTTCAATAGCTACCATATTTAGGATCATTGATTGTTTATTTTTTGATAAAACGGTAACCACGGGCACCACTAGACTGACTAGTACTGTCAGGGCTTTAATTCACTTTCCACAAGTGAGGGACTATTTAAAACGGAGTAAGGTCCCGTATGGATGATCCAACCAACAATTGATTAGCATGCAGGTAGGAGTCGAACTTCCCTGACCAAGGCTATGAGGCCCCTGTAGCCAGGTGAACTCTTACTGCGCAACCACTAGGTTTTAGGATCTTGAATTTGTGGAGTGAAGAGTTATGGAAAGAAAAACAAACCAAAAGGAAGAGAATTCCTTTCTTTGTTTGATTGGGTTAGAAATGGGACGAAAATGGATCCAATTCTCAAAAAACATTGGTTTTTGATTTACCACTAAAAAATGAATGCGTAAAGTAATTTCATTTCTTTCATTTTCATTTCTCTTTTTTAGCCATGATCCCAAACATAGCGGAAGTGGTTTGTCATTGACAGAAAGCTCCAAGTTTCAGCTTTTTACATTCAATGTCTTCAAGCTTTTCATTAAGTTTGTGACTGATCATTAGGCATACAATAACTAAAACTGATGTTTGAGCTCCCTATGCAAAGAGGACATTTCATAAGTGGCATAACAACAAACTATAACCATTTCAGAGTTTCATATAAAAACACCATAAAAACTTGAACCATGATGAAGCTTATTACAACCCAAAAGGGCATAAATACTAAACATTCTACTACATCAACCTCGAAATCTATAAAAACCTAACCCACCCACAACGTAAAGTTTGTCCCGAAGGTGATCTACAACGAAAATAGTCAATTCTCACGACTTTTTGATAGTAAAGGTCCCACGACACCACCAAAGCCCAAAACAAATCCCAAAACCATGCACGATAAACCATCTACTTCATAATTCATTCCTTTGTTTCCAAAATCAGGCGTTGCACCGATTACGCTGCAATTCTGTGTGAGTGGAGTCCACAAAGTTGGTTGCCGATATAGCTAAAGCATCAAAGCTTTGGCGGCTGTGTGCTTATGGAATCGCCCCCAACAGTCATTGTATGACAAATTTCACGTACTTAAATGTAAAACTCGACCATGCTTGGAGGGATTTCACCCGAACTTCGATTTCTAGACAAGTCCAAAGACTCCAACAATCCCATGCCACCGATCTTTGGTGGGATCGTTTCTCTCAAGCGATTGCCAGACAAATTTAGTGATCGAAGTCCCAACAGGCTTGTCAATTGCTCTGGAATCTCTCTGAAGATTGTTTTCCCGAAAGGGTCCCATGCTCAGTCACGAGTTTAACTTATGGTATCGTATTCCAAATTCACCTCCTTTTGTACACTTACGAATGCGTTCTACTATAAGAATACCCCGTATGAAAAGAATAAGAATTTCTATCGGCGGGAAGTTTTTTCCGTGACCATGGCCGTGAATTGTCGATACACTTTGGTATCTTCCGGATAAACCTGTTATCTGCCAGTCCAGTGATTGAAGAGAGGCGAGCGACAAGTTGAGGAGTCTATCTGCCATGAAAATTATGCGAGTCGAAGCTAAGAATCTGTAAATTGGGAAGGTCTTCACCTATCCAAGCGGGTTTTGCCCAACAAACTCATTCTTAGCGAGGTCGAGTGCCAATAAGCTGATAGATTCTTAGAGACGAAGGCAGCTCACCGGATAGACGGTTGTTGTCGCAGTGAAGCGAATGCACAGGTAGGGTATAAGTCCCATGGAGCTGAATGCTTCCAACAGATAGTTGGCTTTCCAAATTACGGCCATCAATAAAGGCCAGTTTGACCACAATGCGTGGGATTTCTCCGCACTAAAACGATTTCCTCCGAGATGAAGAAGTTCTCCAGCTGATACGGCCCATCCTCCTTTATCACAAAGGAATCGAATACCTCCGGAAAAAAACGAGTTTTTGGAAAGGTCTAACTCAGTCCCATCCTGGGAGAGACGGGGCATGGACTCGCTCAAGTTGTTGGAACCCAAGTAAACCATCACGGAAATGTATTACGTCTTCCGGGATATAAACATGGGGGAAGCGAAGGAGCTCTCATAGGATTTGGTGTGAGAGAGATCACGTAAGTGGCAACGGACGACACGTTCCAAAGCCAAGTAGGGATTTTCAACTGCAAGATATTCCAGTGCAGACAGTTCCAATTTGGAAACCTGATCTGCGGATTTCAACCAGGTGGGCAACCGCGGCCTATTGCCAATATCGCAAATGGGGGGGGGGGGAGGGAATCAACCGCTAATTGGAACGGAGGACTCCATTTCGCTCACTTTTAACTTCAGCGAGTTCCCGAGGAAGACAATTCTGAGAGCTGTGGCGATTGGCCAAGTGAGCTTCAGACACAACCCCTTCTAACAGATTATGAAAATATCAAGACGCCACAACTTTGGAAGTGTCCGAGACGTTCAGGAAAAGAGTTCCGTTCAGCCGCGTTATATCCTAAATCTATTCACTACCAAGGAAGACAGCCTCCAAACTCACGAATCAAGACCGAATTGCCATTTCCATAGAGATGAAGTTGCTGTAGATTCTAAATTGTCCAAGCTCTCAGTGAAATGACCGAAGTGATTTTCCCACAATTCTACGATCTCCAAGAATTGATGATGCCATCCGACAAGGTCTTCAACACTTCCGATATTTGTCCGCCAAGTTTTGTTACTTTAGAGATTATAATTCCCAAGTTACAAAGTTCTAAAAAGCCATCGAATCCTTGAATTGTCCTTCAGTCTGTTTGTAAGATAGGTCGAGGATGGTTGTGAACTAAGGTTTCCAATTTCACTGGGGGGGGATTACACCGTTGCAATTCGTTGTGGCTCAAGGTTGAGTGATTCTAAAGTTGCAACTATACGTCCCTCTTGGTATGGAAGAAATGAAACTGTTCTCAGACAATCAAGGTCTCTAAGGCTGGTCAGTTCCAGGGTAAAATCTGGAAGGGGACCGTCAATCCGTTCTGATGTAGGTCAGGTAACTAGGGCTGTTTAGGCTAAATAATGAATTGGTAGGAAGAATCAAGTTTATTTTGAGAGACTCGAGGGACTTTCAAAGAGGTCAGGTTCCAATGGCCACCTTGAATCGGACCTTGGAAGGCATTGGAATTCAGTTTAATAAACTAGCCATTCAACTAAATAACCAAGAGGGTAACGAAGAATTAAGAGATTTTGAGACAGAGCATCAAGGGATTTGAGACAATCAAGTTTCCAAAAGCGCCCCCCCCCCCCCCCACTAGGAACAGCACCTCTAAAACCACTTTGAACTAAGATGGAGAGAAACAAGACTAGTTAAGAACCTGATATCCACCAGGTATTAAGAGTGGAAATCTTTTTTGGAAGAATCTATACGCGAGAGATGAGAAATTGACATGATCGAGTTATGACGAGGAATGTGATGAGTTCACAAGCAACAGGGTTCACTCTACCAAGGAAGAGAGCATGTTAATTCACCTGCACCAGTGGGATGCTTTCTCGAGGCTCACTCGGCTGAGATCGAGTTTCCCAACGAGGAAAGACTAGAAAGCCCACTGAAGGCTTTCAGCGCTTAATTTCACGCCAGGGAGGACTGCCTCTTAGATTTATAAACTTAACTGGACAGTTTCCAAGTTGATGTGGAATTTGTCCCTCCAAATCCTGCCCCGGATAAGGAAAGATACTGTATGCTCGCCAGGTTTCCGATGAATTTGGAATTGGAAGTCCTCCAAAATCATTTAGACTCAATCGAGGTCATTGAAGGGCGTCAAAGTGAGCAAAGAGGATTTATTTTTCCACCCAAGGCGAAGAGCTCTGATGATTTTTGGAGATGGATTTTCGCGTACATGCCCGTTACTTGTCACAAACCCCCTGCCCATTTGCAGCAATCATCTTTAGCATCCCAGAGGAACCTGGTGAGGGTCTTTTAGGTCTTGCTTAAAGCCTTAGAAAGCTTGTTCTCACTCTCCAAGCATAGCACACCATCATCAATGGGAGAGCGTTCGATTAAGGTTGCTATGTAAGGACACAAGGATGTAGAATTGCACAATTCCTCTTGTATCTATTCATAATTGTGAAACATTCAACAAACTTCAGGGTACCTACAACATGTTGCTTAACTTTAGGTGTCCCAATACCTATTTGCCCATGAATCAAGTCGTTCATAACATCAAGCTGGGGGTCGTTAGTAGCTGTTCAACTCGTTTATTAATTAGATGAACCGAGCTCAAGTTAAGCTCAATAATGGACGATTCAAGCTGAAGTAAGATGATCTCGACTTGAATTAAACTCGGATAATTTTAATATATGATTTTGTTTTCTTGCTATCACCTTTTTAATTTCTCTAACTCTGTTGAAATTTAGCCATCACAGACAACAAATCACCAGACTTTCATAATACCGTAGAATGAAAAAAAGTCAATATCATTGAAAATATGAGTTAAATAGTTTTCACCCTGGTATTTTTTAATCCATAAGCTCATTTGAGCCCCGCCCTACTCCCATATGGAACTATAAATAAATTTATTTGACTCGTTAAAACTGTTAACCAATTTGATTCGACTAAGTGTAAGTCAACTCGGTTCGGACTATTTCATTACTTTTCATGAGCTCGAGTTTGAACTCAATTTTCTTAAACTTAACAATAAGCTCGAGCCACACTACAATTGCGAAGCGCAGAGCTTGTCAACTATTTTTTTCTCTTGGAATATTTGGTTGAACGAAAAT
>VIGQ01000733.1:7500-12500 GCA_009663005.1 Actinidia chinensis | reverse complement strand
CGAAATAAGAGAGCTCAGTTTTATAGTCTTGTTTTTCCAGTTTGATTTGATACTCCATTCAACCCTCGAATGGACTGGGAATGACCGTACTAGGTCTATTCAACTTTTTATAGCAGGCGATATAGAGGTAACAGTGCATGCATTGGTTGGGGTGCCTCCCAACTAACCGGCATTGTTTTTTCTAGCCTTAACCAGCGAATGAGACACTTTCTGTTAGCCCTAAAGCCCCCTAGAAATTATCGATGCCTGGTTTTTCTCTCTTCTCCAGGACCAGGATTAGAACGTCCTTGGGCATTGCTGTGTTTGGTTGTGCAGGTGTTTGATGACAGCTGGGAGAGAACAGAGTGAAAATCAGGCAGGTTTTGCACCCTGAAGTGACTTTCATGGACATTTTAATATTTTGAATCCTTGGGAACAAAAGTTGTAGACCGTACACCTAGCCGGGCCATGTCCCATGGAATGACATGTAATCATGAGAGTTCAGCGGCCCAATACTGGGAGGCCAAGTGCAATATGCCCACAAGGATTCCACCCAATATTCATGAGTGACCCTCCCACACCCCCACACTGCGGTTGCTAGGCTCGACGAACCTGCCACCGTGAGAGCAATCTGCCAAGTTTTTGCCAACTGAACTATGCCATGAGGGCTTTTAATATTTTTAATAATCCTTACACTTTATAAATTATTCATTCAGTTGATCAAAGGGTGTCAAGTACCCTGTTTGTGTACGTTTAAATTTTTGCGCGTTCCTCCTCTAATTATCCTTTCATCCACCCACCCACCCGCAGAGAGAGAGAGAGAGAGCGGAGCCACTTTGTCTTCTCGTTTCTTTGATGCATTACTTAAGATTCTGATAGGTTCTTAACTTTCTGTCCACCATCTTTTTTGATACCTTGCCTCAATATTCATTTCTTTGAAACTTGAAAACCTTCAGAGCATATACTCTCTGCAGCCTTACAAATTTAGTAAAAAGAACGCCCCACTAATATTTGTGTGTGTGTGTGTGAGAGAGGAGAGAGAGAGAGAGGGTTCTAAATCAATCATATCAACTTCTTTAAATACCAGCAACAAAGCATTTCGCAATGGAAATTGCGAGTGATGCCTACCACACGTGTATTATAGTGAAACCATCATGTTAATTACATAACTGTAGCTTCCCACAAACAAAACATGCACTAACTGACTTGTCAGAGTGGGCCGCAGAAGTTAGTTTTCTTTGGCAGTCATCCGGCAAATTCTTCTGTTGAATGCTCGCTTGAACGTCCAAAGTTCATAGGTCATTCCACAATCATTTTAATGGGCGCTTCATGGTGATCACGTGCCATGTTGCTTCAATTCATATGCCTCGGACTTTGAAGCCGCATGAAAATGGTCCCGGACTAGACATCAGTAATAAAGATCATTAAGTTGGCAAGCGAGATATTTAGAGAATAATCGATCCATGATTCATGATCCTGCACTGGATCCATGAAAAAAACTGAACATCAGAATTTCACGAAACAAATCTTCAAATGCCTTTGATAACAATTGTGATTCATTTTCATACAAGATGGTAAAAAAAAGCAACCAGCAAGAAAAAAGAACGGTTTAGGAACAACTTTGCATTTGAATCTTTTTTTAACTGTGACTTACTTACAAACAGCTGCTAAATTAGTATGAATATAACCAATAAGCCACAATCTGAACTGGCAAGTAACATAAGTAAGTTCGATTCTTGTGCCTGACAAGTGACAACAAGTGAGCTGGTAGTGACACTCTGGCCTATGCTAGCAACAATCGGCAGACAAGTGACAAACTAGTTTGATGGTTTGTATGGACATGGAGTTGACTGTGAGCAAGCAAGTGAAGCTCATGATTGTGCCTGAAATAGTGGATCACTTGGCCATTCACGGTTGTTACAAAACGCTTGCAATGGTTGAGTTTGTAAGATAGGGCTTTCTAGCACATGTAAAGCAGGTTTATGGGATAAGGGATCTCGTGAAAAAAGTCATAATTTTGGTGAAGATGTCACAGGTGGACAGTTGTGGCAAAACAGCTTCAACACTGACTGGCATAAAAGTGTCAGTGAGATAGGAGTCTCGATGTTGGAAACCTTAAGGGGGCGAATGATGCGGTTGGGCACAAAGCTTGGTATGGTGAAGCAATGAATATTCATCTACAGATGCAACTTGAGCACAAGCAATCTTGACGAGTGGGGCTACCTATGGTATTGTTCCCGTAGATAAAATAGTCTTGGAAATGAAAAGGCAGGACAATTGGCAGGGACTCGGAGATGTATAGGCTCTACTGCTGCATGAAAGTCAAAACATAATGCTTGATCAGGGTTACCCGGATCGGGATGGTGCGGTACGGGAATGTGGTACGACTATCCCACGGAACTTGGTATGGTAAGGATAGGATTCTTTGGATGGCTATTCGGAACGCGGTACGCCAATTCGGAATGTGAAAGGATTTCGGATAGTTATATATCCTTAGCACAATATGATAGGGGAGCATTACAAGACTTATTTTTCTCCCATTTAATTATAAATTTTAGGTACTTAAATTAATTAAATTACCAAAAAATATTCACGCAAAAGTGCAGAAATATAATATAAAAAAAACCACAGTTTCAAAGCAAACTAATATATGTAATGTAATGTAATAATAAAGTACCCATCCTAAAAAGTAAAAATAAGAACAAAAGGAAAGTTCATACAATAGCAACCGTTCAAAAACAATTATGTTGCGACAATGGTGCTCAATCAAAACAAACGACGATTGTAAGTTTTCGATTTAGCTTACTTTTCTGCCCCTTTCTTCCCTATTGTTTGTCGGATCGCCGAATATATCGATCCAGTTGCACTAACGATCCCCAATTGGGATTCAATAGGATCCGGATCGCGGTACGGCCACCCAAGTGGCGATACCTTAGTAACCTTGTGCTGGAGCTCTATTGGCATTCCTAATTGAAGTACGGGAAAGATGGCATTCCTTAATCAAAGAACAATTTGATCAGATATCGGTTGTGCTCATGTTGGCCCAATCAATTAACTACATGTTTCTTAGCCTTATCAATACACACATCATGATGGAAGAAATATTGACTTCACAAACATACAAAAAAATATATCAAAATAAATGTGAAAATGGTAGTCACCAGACCTATTCATTTTCTTCATACGATGCTCTCAATTGGGTCGATGATAATTGCACCTAGCAATAACGGTCACCACACGAGATGCCTCTAGGCAATATGACTTAATAAAAGAAAGAGATGCTTCTAAAATAGAATGAATTTCACTCAAAGGAGGGAATGTTTTGAACAGAAAATTACTTCTCAACTCAATCTCTAAAAGTTTATCCTCAAGCAAAATACTATAGAACCTCAGTATGGGAGAAGACAAGTACCTATTGAAAGCATTTTTACCATTTTATGAAATCTGATTACAAGTGGTTGTCCATGGTCAAAATGTGTTTTATAAAGTTACTTTAAGGCTAATATTTGCTGATCAAAACGAAGGTAAGCATTCAAATCTGATGCCCTCCACCAACCAAAGTCCAGCTCATACAATTATCCTGCTACAAGTATTTTTGAGAAGTAAATACATACAGGTATTAAAATTCACCAATCGACGAAATTTAATCAAATTAAAAATCTGACATATAAAAGTTCTTTACTTAAGAATATGATTGTACTATGGGAAAATTGAAGTTCTTGTTCTCCAAGACATGACTGTCGTTGTAGCCTCAATGTGGGTTTTGTTCAGTCCTTACATATTATAGACAATAGGCATGGGGAGCATCTGCAAATGTATGTGGTTTCATCCTACATAAGATGCGCTGAAACAGTACTCTCTCCTTATATCAAAGATCAAGCCTTCTTAAGATATATATCACATATTAGAAGAATATTAAATAAACATGGGATCCAGCACCTAAGTTATAATCGAAGGAATATAATTGACTTTCGTTGTGGAATTACAAGCTGTGTGTCGTTATATTATCACAGCATGACATCAATGTGTTCATTTTTGTCAAAACCCTATGTCTTAGCAGATAAACAGGACTTCCCGCGTGTGCCCATCAACAACAAAAATATAGAAGAAGTGGATTTCTTGCCTTGCCTTTCAACCAATACTACACACTAAAATACTACCTTGGATATCCACAATTCAAAACTGTGGAAAGGGGTTAAAAAAATATTCTCAACCCCCTCCACAAGGGAACTAAATACAATTGCACACGCAACAGCAAATAGATGGGGGGAAATGGCAACATGGCATCAACCTACTATAATCAGCCAATTAAAACATGTGTTGATGAAACAAATAAAAAAATGGGAAGAACAGACATGTTAATCTAGAGTGGCAGTAATAGTACCAAAAGAGAAAAGGCAACTTACCGGTAGATTTGTGACAAGCATGTCAACAGTATACACGGTCCTCATCATTACCTGACTATCCCACCTGAAATTGCTCTCACCAGAATCCTTGAGATGTCCATTGGTTTAACGTACTGATAATTTTTCTCAGCTATTGCAAAGATAAAGGAAAGCAAGAAGAATGAAAGATATAGCAAATGTTATACTATTTTAATTATTATTTAATACATTATTATTAGTTTTTAACCGGTAAGAACATCACTTGTATATGGGGTAAAGGTTTGAGCCCCCCCCATTGCTGATGAGAAGGGTGGTAAGAGCCCAACCACATACGATAAAGTCACTCTGCTCATAACAAGTGTTATGACAAAAGCAACGACCCCAAGGCAATGTATGGGTAATAACAACCAAATTCCACTTTATTGTCCTTGGGAAAGTTCAACCAACTCGTATAAAGGATACAGCTGTAGTTATAGCCACTTGATTTTGCACCTCCTCGAATTACCTAACTGATGGTCAAGGAGGTTTCTTCATCAGTTCTGATTCGCTTACAAAAACTGAAACATTACTGATGGAGTCTTGATGCGTATCAGACTTTCTGGACTGCATAATACTCTTGCACTAATGCTACCCAAA
>VIGQ01001068.1:37500-43310 GCA_009663005.1 Actinidia chinensis | reverse complement strand
TTCACTGCACTTTCAAAGCAAGCGGAGGCTTTAACATTTGGGCTAAGGCTGCCCAATTTTACGAGGATACCTCAACAATGTGACACAATGGACCATTGTACTAATGTTGCCAATTGTGGCGAGGGTAAAAAAAGCTTGTGGGCAAGTCAATGCGGTAAATCAATTTTCAAGAAGTGAGAATAATCCATTCTCCAGATCCCTTAACTCGATTGGGGAACCACCCCCAATGGTTGGGTGGCAACAAGAGGGACACCAAACATGCAACAATTTTTACAAATCCCAAACAATCCACCACAACCCAATCATAACCTTGCACCACAACCATATCTGCATCACACAACACAATACCAACCTCCATATAGGAGGGAAATGGGATCATGAGTTTGGCACAAAAGCACAAATCTGTTACAAGCATATGGGAGACTTAAGCAATCTGTTACCAACATTGAACAACAAATGGGAAAGATGAAACTCTTTACTTGAAAATTTCATCATGGGCATACAAACACAAGGGCGATTCTCCCTACTCACCCCAACACAACCCTAAGCCTACAAATTTTTTTTTTAACAAAAACCTCCAATTAAAGAATACATGAGCAGGCACAATAAAGCCATCACACCCTTAGGAATGAAATCAAATTGGTAAAATATTGCTCCAAAAGAGGTATCATAGGAAAAATGGTGAGTCTAAAGGGGGTTAGGTCATAGGTAAAAGAGTAAATAAGAAAAGAATGAGAGCAAAAAGAAAAAGAGTGAGGAGAAGAACATGAGAGTAATTCTAAGGTCCTCTAACAAACATCGATGAGGTTAACCATGGAAAATTTGAAATACGCTCCATTCCCAACATAGTTTGACTAAGGCGAGTAAAGCGAATTTGAATTTAAAATTTATGATATCTTTAAACAAGTTCGATTACATTCCGATGTTAGATGCCATTAAGAGATACCTTTCTCTGTCCAGTTCTTGAAGGACTTGTGTACTATTAAATAAGTTGCTGTCAAAGAGAACGAAGCTTATGAATGAGAGTTCCAAAGGCATCCTTGAATGCTAATCTGTATCGAAATATAAGGATCCGGTTGTCCTACAATTCGTGTATAATAGGGGGTTAATAGAATCGATTGAGCACTTCTGACCTAAGTTTTAGCATAAATCTTCTTCCATATTTTGTTTATAAAGAACTAGGTCTATAAGAACTTAAGCCAACCGTATTACACTCGAGTTAGCCGTATCGCTGTTAGGGTCCCCTAGGTGGTATCATAGAGGATGTGTTTATTCAAGTTGATCCAGTTACTATCCGGTTGATTTTATTATTTTTAGATATCCAACCTGTGGAGTCCAATCTCTAAGCATCATATTTCTTTTATTTTAGGACGACCATTTTTAGCAACTTTTAAAACCATTATTCATTGTAGGAATGGGTTGGCTTAAACTTTCTTTTGGAAATATACCTTAGAGACAAATTATTTTAACTATGGGTAATTCACAATCATCGGAAGTAAGACCAATTATGAGGTAAAACTTCATTAAGACTACATTGCATATGGGTCATTAGACCCCTACTTTTGAGAAACCCCCATCCAAAAAGAAAACCTTTACCTTCTCTCCTAAACCACAATTGGCTCCAAATGGGTTTGGAGAATGTAATTTAGATTACCAAAAACTCAATACCGTCAACCTAGAAAAGCGAAGTGAGATTGTGTAGGACCAATATATTTTGCGTAAATCTTTCGACATTGGTCAAAGGGTCTCATCTATACAATTCTGGATTCACTTATTTTTATTTAAATTCAAAGTAGATGGCCCCGAACTTTCATGGCAATATTTTTAAGTTAATGGGGTCCAATTGAACCCCTATCTTGAGCCTGAGCAAGGAGGAGTTGGCAAGTGGATTTACATGACCCACTGCCTATTTAATGAATTAAATCTAATGCCCTTCTATGTATGTTGTATAATAGAGTTTTAGATAGAGTCGACTTAGGATCTTTAACCCTAGTTGGGGGGAAGGGGTGTTATTCCCCCCTTTCTTCGCCTTTCCCCACCCCTCCATCGTTGTGTCATTTTTTTTCTCAACATTTTCGGATAATGCTTATCTCTAGTTGGGATTTTCGTAGTGCATGAATTTTTTTTTTGTTTTTGTTTCAGATAGTTTAATTTTTCATTAATAAAAAAAAATTCTGTTGATATGTTTTGGAATGCTATTAATCGTGGCTAATGTTTGAAATAATAAATAGTTTGCTATCTTTTTTGATTTGTCTAATGCAAAATCAATTCTTTTAATGATTATGAGTTTGTGAAACAGTTTTTTTTTCATTTTCATTATATATTGATGTCTTCGAAATAGGTCGATTTTTTGGTTCCTTTTGAATTACATTGTGACTCTTCGCATTCCATGTTTATAGTGTGTTATTTCATAATATTAAATGGATGTGTTGAGACTTTCCTTCATAGTTTTTTGGACCATAATCTAAATCATTGTGTTTATTTTCAAAGATAGTTAAGCAACTAGTAACTTTGCTTTATTATAGTTTAGTGGATTATTATTTCAATTCAGTCCTTGCATCTTAAATATACTTTATTTTTTTGTGTAATATAGAAGAGATGATAACGTACACGAGCCGAATCGTTTTTTTAAAGTAAATTGTTATAAAGTCTATATGACTTTATGGAATGAATATTTATACCTTATGAGATTTTAGAGGCATACATCGTTTTTGTGACGATTTTTGTCCTTTACTCAAGGAAATTTGTTGAACCTTTATTTTTTGAATAGTTTTAATATTTTTTGAATTTGGTTTACATGTTATTTGTTTAATATGAACTTTTGAAATTTTTGACAACCTTTTACATGTTGAAAATTTGTTTGATTTGCACAATTATAGATTCCGTTACAATTGAGGGCATATCGTAAATTTTTTTTTCCGTTTTTGTTATTCTTTTTGGTCTTACGATACAATGATCTCAAAAAACATGTTTGAATATGAGTTTACCTAAATTTTAGGGGGAAGAATGTATTCATACTTTTTGAGAGTTGAGAAAATTGGAGGAAGGAAAACCTAATAACACAAAAGAGGGGGAGGAAGGAAAAAATTGTTGTAAAAAAAGAATTCCATATGATTCTGAAGAAGTTGAAAATATGAAAAGAGAGTTTAGTGTACCTTTTATTAGTTCGCATGTGTAAGTGGCCAATGTATATGTTGATATCTATTACTTACTAATTCTCTCTACTTTATTGGACTACTCTTAATTCATAAAGGCTTCCAATACCGAAATTGCATGGAGTTTTTGAGTTATTCTCCACTTAAAAGGCATCATGTCAAATTCCCAACTGTTATATTAACCGTGAATATTCCTTCGTGAAGTTATACAAGTCGATACACTTTACACTTTTCCACGGTTTTTGAAATAAGATTGCTCTCTTTACATTACTTTTCACTTACTCATATAATGAGGCAATCTTGAGGTCCTTGTGTGTTCTATTTTGAGAGTATATGACTTGAGAGTTTTGAATCGAGGCTGTCGGTTTTGTTATGTTGATCTTTTGAAAATCCTACTTTAATCATAATTCACATTTAAATCTCTCATTTAATATTATATTTGACAAAATAAACTTATAGTACAGATGTAATTTGACATGATTGACGGTTGATTTAAATTGCTGTAGTGTATTGTGTTGAAAGCTATTGTTAAATTATTTTTGATACATTGCATAATGTGGATATTTGTGGGTATCATCATTGGAAGCCCTCACGAGACACTCACTCATCCATTACAGGTAACCTAGGGTTTAACTATTGATGCATACATTAAATGCATTCGGGACTCTTACGAAAGGAGATATTATGTTATGTGTTTTGTTAGTTTTGCTAGGGCTATCAAATGTTAGTTGGGAGTTGAATTGGACCTGCATACTTGTAGTTAAACCCGTTAAACTAACCTAAGTTGAACTTAGATTGTTAATTAGTCTTTTTTAATCGAATTTTCGTATTTAAAGTTGTTTGAGTTTATTGCAGATAAATATTAATAAATAAGAGAATTTAAAGCCATAAAAGTAATTTGGAGTGCGTGTAAATATATCAATGACCGTTACTGGAATTTATCTCGGAAATTGTGTAAGTTTTCACTCGCAACTTAGAATAGAAAGAAAAATGCGCCATTGAAAAGATCTCACAAAGTTATACAAATTCACGTCTAACGAGCATTGCGGATATGGACTCCAAGAGTTTCAAAATAGAATGAGAAGAAAAAAAGAAAAAAAATCGAAGATGGCTCAAAATATAAATTGTTTGAACAACAGAAATTTTGGAAGTTCGAATGATGGCTTAAAAAATGAAAAAAAATAAGATTTTGGTCTTTGGGTTCGAACCCTCCTATGCAACGTTCGAACGCACTGAGACCTGAAAAACTCAGAAAATAGTCACAATTCTTAGCGTTCGAATGTAAACAATTGGGGGAAACCCCCCGTTCGACGCTAGTTTTCCCCCTTAGCTACATTGAGCGTTTAGAACTCCAAAAGGCAAGGGAATCCAGCATTCGAACGCTAGTAGTTTTCATTAAAAAATCTGTCTCAGTATTTTGACCATAGCTTTTTACTCTGATATCTAATTGAGCTTATTTTTAATGCGTTGGAAAGAAGATTTCAAGGTTACAATTTTGTATTAAGTTATTTTACAAAATCGACTTCAAATGTGGTCAAAATTTAAAGATGGAAGTTTATTAGGTGAACAGTGACGTTGAACGCTGGCAGAGGTGTTCGAACGCTAAGCGAACATTGTTTATTTATCATTCAACGATGGGACAACAAGGCATTTGGGGGGTTTCGAACTGCTAGAAAAAACTGGGCAATGATTTCTAATCCTATTTGGGGCTTAATTAACGAGTCTATATATACCTCTCGTCGTTTATGAAACGGATATGTTTTTATTTTAAGTTTTCCTTTACAGTTTTTAGTTTAGTTTTAAATAATTCTCATAGATTTTAATTTATTTTTGAAAATGCTTCAATATTTGTCATTCAGATTCAATTTTAAATACCATAATACTTTCAATACATCGTTGTTTTTGCTTTTTTCAATCGCCATGATTGAACTAATTTTCTTCAATTCTGGATCGATTATGAATATTGATTAAGGATCGAGAATGAAAATTAGAGGTCATTTTGGTTTCACCATTAGATCTTCTTAATATTTAACTTCTTCTTCTTTCATTCTAAATACTTTTAAAAACTTAGGTGTCTTTTATGTTCAGTAACGCTTATACGTGAATTGTTGACTCAATCTATACGCTGCCTTGTAATGTTTATGCGTGAATTGGGTTTAGTATATGCGTTGCAACGAATCGATGATGCACAATCATAATTATACAACCAGATTTATTTTGAAGTTGAATATTGTAAACGAACAATTGGTTTTTAAAAGCTAAATCTTCCGAATTCGAGACTCACGACGTGTCGAAGGATTTGAGTTATATGAGCCTCCATTGAATTCTGAGAAACTTTATTGATTGAATCAATTGATTCTGAGTCGTGAAGTCGATACTCGTATTTCGAGTTATTACTACTTCGCGACCCTTACACTTACGGAAAAAATTCACTTTTGGGAGCGATGATAGGGACATCCTTGGTGCGCAGATAGAGTAGAGGAAACGTGTATGAGTGACCACCTTTAGTGACTAGACCATCTTTTTCACCACAATGCTTAGCCCTCTGGCAACCATGTCAAGTCCTCCCTCTTCAACCATTAGCTTTTGGCACAATCGTCTTCTTTACCCATCCTCCAAATTTTTAATTCTCATAACTTACCTTTATCTAAGTCT
>VIGQ01001068.1:30000-32500 GCA_009663005.1 Actinidia chinensis | reverse complement strand
TTTGAATGTTTGTCCTTAGAGAGTAAGATTTTTTGTTGGACAAGCTTTGCCAGCTAGAATTACAACAAGAGACGTTTGAGTCAAAGAAAATGTTCTTTCAGAGGATGGCACCTTTGCTTGTCCATTGTGGCTCCAGTAATATTGAAATTTGCACTCATTTTTATCGCAGGTGAAGTGTGCTTGGAAAGCGTGGTCTCTCTTGTCTTGATGGTGGTTGGGGTTCAATGGGTTTGTCCTTCTTCTCTTGATATACTTTTGAATCTTGAGGTTCATAATACAGAAATCTGTAAGGGAAAATTTTAGGAAACTTTATGGTTTTGTGACCTGTGGACATTGTGGAAAGCCAGGAATGACGTCATATTTTAATAATGGTAGGTTTTGATTGGAAGGAATTAGTGTATTCTATGGTTAAAACAGGTTTTTGGGTTACAGTTTTGAATGGATTAAATATGTTTCAATTGATGATTTTGTTAGAAGTATTGAAGGAATTTGGAAATTTAAAATATAGGTTCCAATGAGGGTGGAATAATGGCAGATTGTGATCTTTGTTAAGTGGAGTTTAGGTGTATATAGATTGTTCCTTTTTGAGGAGTTTTTGTTTCTGATATAAGTCACGGAACTCAATGGCCTTGGAGTTTTTATCTTGAACTGGGTGGTCTTAGTGATGTAATTTTGTTCCTTTTGGATATTCATCAATACAGTTCTCTTTTTCCGATAAAAAAAGGTTATCCATGTTGATGCAACGCGGCCAGATGAAGAATACTGGAGCCTGGCCTCCATAAAAAAAAATTATTTGCTGTGTGGTTGTGTGTTCCGCGCGCACATGTGTGTGTGTATTGGGCGTACATATTGGTTTTCATATGGGAATAGAAAGACGGTAACGAAAGGGGTTGTACATGGCGTGGATTACATGATTTAAGTTTTGAAAAATTACACATAGACGCGGCCTTGTCGGGTGGTTTTTGATTTAAATAGAGATGGGTTTATTAATATGCTGCTTAATTGTCTTTTTAGAGGACAATTATTTTAGGATATGGGAAAAAATCTGCACATGTGTTGGACATTTATGGTGCATTTGTGGTTCCTCATCACAGTCATATAAAGCGTTTTGCCGTATTTAGAAGCTCATGATAGAGGGTTTCAGAGTGGGGTGATAGTATTGTTATGGGTGTATCATTTAGAAGACTGTACAGTCTCATCATCTTGCCATTTAAGGCCTGTTTGGAGCTCACGACCCTCTTTATAATCTAGGGATGGGCATTTTATAGGAGAACACTACTCACATGATGCTTGACACAAAGATCTTAATTTGGTAAATCTGGTTGGTTAGTTTTTGAGTTTGTATTTGATTCTTGTTGAAGATTTTACCGCTAAAGTTCTTAGTCCATGAACCTTTTCCGTAGTTGGTAAAGGTAATAAAAAAGAGGGAAATGTTGATTGTGTATGTGTAGTGGTTGCACAACACGGACGGTCCTGGGCTTGAACAATTCGCTACAGTAGTCGGACTCGACCGGCTACGTTGGCCTGAGCGCTACATAACAATCATTGTTGGCCCATACCGTTTACCCGCACCGTACCGGTCTAGGCCGCCACATAACGGACCGTTTCCCGATCTGGACCGGCCACTCATTTTTTTTTATAAATTTGATGACATTCCGACACAATTTTGTAATCAATATAATGTTATATTTTGTACACATTTTTTTTTGGCTTTTAATTTTTACAAATTTTTTCATTGTTTAAAATACTAAGAATTGCAAATTATTTTAGTAATTTCAGAATAAGGTATTTCTATTGAACAATCAATTAGAAATTGAATAAACCAATAGACCAACTAAAGATTCAAAGAGATGATTTTTATTTATTGATATAATGTCAAATACTTGATTTGTTCTAGGCACATGGAGGCCGAGGTTGCAGTTTGAATTTTGCTAAAATCAACTTTTTTTGTCAAACGGGCGGATTAATGTTGTTTATTATACAATAATCATTTCAATAAACGAATGAATGTGTTGGGTTCAACGTTTGTGCATGGCACCAGAGGGTGAGGTTGGAGTTTGAATGTCGGGAATTTTTTTTTGGTCATTTAACGGGTTGACGGTCCAGGTTCCGGGTTGGATGGTGGGCCGTCTTCTGAAGGCTGCCCAGCCCGTTAACGATGAAATGGGCTTCGGTCGGCCCAATCCCACAACGTCTGAGCTGACTCGGATCGCTAACAGTACTGGCGTTGATGAGTGATCAGGCTGAAGAGCCCGGCCCAGTTTGTGCAACCTCTATGTCGGTGTGTTACATCCATTTAAACCTTGGTTTTCTGTCCAGATCATCAGGAAGAGTTAAAGTACGCCTCCCGTCAAGGAATCACAGTTACTGGTGGGACAACAGTAGAAAAGTATTTGGTAAACCTATGATTAAGGTTTTGGTGTGAAACATTTTGTAGATAACTTGAACCTTGGGGTCTGACAGGTAGAAGGAATAAAGGTTTTGTCGGTTGATATAAATA
>VIGQ01001068.1:0-20000 GCA_009663005.1 Actinidia chinensis | reverse complement strand
ACTAATACTGACCTTAAGGCTGTGTTTGTTATGGGGCAAAGTACGCCATGACCATGTTCTGCGAAAGAGTTCCCAATACTGGTGGTATTGCATAACTGAAAAAACTTAATAACTCTTGCCATTTTCTAAATTATATCGGTTTTACTATGAATATGCATATATATGGATGCTACCGTGTATGGAGTTAGTCGGATTGAATCTGCTTCATTCATTGTATAGTGCTGATCACTAATTATATTGAGGCCATGTTTATTTTGGAGATTGAATTTGGCAGATTAAAAATTCAGTCGGACTAAGTTAGATTACCAATTATGTGAAATCTTAATATGTACTTATTTGTTTTACAATGGATATAAATGTTGGATTAAACACTTTTTTTATGTTTTTTAATATTGTCCTTATATTATAATTTTTAACTAAAATTACTCATATATAAATAAAAAAAGAACAATTCTTAACTAAGCATCCATATCATTAACTAACAACAATAATAACATCAAAATAAAAATACCTATCACTCTCAATTATTGTAAGTTATAAAATTAGACATTTTTACATGCCACTAGAGGGAGTAATTGTAAAATATAACATACTAGCCAAACAAGAATCCTCGTTAACAAGCAAAATTGGCACTAAACAAGTAATTTATGAGGCATAAAAGACTTTACATCCATAAATATTATATAATAGTGTCTTAATTTAACAACATTCTATTGTTTTATTTACTTATTGGTATTTTAGTAATTTTAGGGCTAAATTATACCCATTGGATTTGTAATAATGGGGGAGGGTGTTATTACAAATTCAGCTAATTTGATGAATTACAAATCCAATCTCAGAGGGAGTTAACAAACACCATATTAGCTGTGCCAACCAAACAAGCTGTCTAATCCCAATCGAAACCTGATTCACTACAGTTTGTAACCTTCCATTCTTCATGAACTTGTACATGAGGGAATGACACTCGGTTCTGGATATGTTGGCTAGCGTTCGGAGGGAAAAGATTCTTGCATGACTATAATGGGCACGACACGACCACGATGGTTGGGCCATCCTACTGTTTTGGGGCACATGCACAACATAAGCACGGTATAGGCACGACATCAAAATGATAAAGGCACGGTCCAAGCATGAACATGACAAGTTTATATCAGTTGGTTCAAAATTCAAAACGTACAAGAATAAGTAACACTTTTAGGCCACAGACATGCTAAATTTACACCTTATGGGAAAAATATTTTACCTTAACAATTTTTTTTTTTTTTTTGGGTGGGGTGGGGTGGGGTGGTGGTAAATCAAGCGGTCAATGAAAGAAAATATAAATTTCGCAAAGCGGCTAGACTATACAAGGGAGGAGAAGCAAAAAAACAAAGTGAACAAGATTACACAATAACCAAAAAAAACTATACTAAAAAACAAAAGAGAAACCCTATCACTAAGAACAACACGAACAGGATGTAAGCCAAATAAGCTGATCCCATCGTCAAAAGAAAGAAGCGGTCAAGCAGACACCTGGCCATTCAGCTAGGAGCAGCATCACCTATGACCATCAAACTATGAAAGCTCGACCTCAAAACAGCAAACAACTCAGCGTCTACGCAGGAATGCAGAAAATCAGGGGTATTTTAGCACAAACCTACTTCAAAAACAGTAGCCAACCTGTTTTGATCACCGTATATCACAATCCACAGCCACACACAGTAATACAAGCAAGGATAAATAAAACCATAGAAGAGCATCAACCAATAATTGCTAGCCCTTTTACATGCATTCTCTCACATTCTTCATCACATGCATTGTTATTCTCTCACATTTATTCAATAATTGCTAGCGCTCCTAGTGCTTGATCTGAGTCAACGTGTGCCTCACATCCTTCTTGTTAGCCCTCTTCAGGATTCTCACAAGTTCAAAAGCAAGCAATTGTGAGAACAAGAGCATCTGCTTCTTATACCCATTCGCCATCAATTTAGGATCGATTGTCGTATTTGGATGTCAGAAGTCATGACATTTCACATCCACTTCACCAAACTCATTTCAGATGTATGTTGGAAAAATTCATCAATGGTTGCTTACCCATCACCAGTACCCCAAAGTTGTATCGCACTATTTTGAGAATTTGAGCGAGTGGAAGTACTATGGAATAACGTACCGCACTATTTCGGGGAGATTGGAAGTTGTGACATGGTCATTCGCATCCGGGACCGGCTTTGCTAGCCTAAATCTGTGATCCGGGTTTCATGCCCTCGTTAAGAACAAGTAATCATTCATTAAAAGTCTTATGCGTGTCATATTTGGGTTAAGAGTCTTTGACACTAAATCAACTTGTTTATTTTTCGTGTTTTTTGGTCGTGTCATATATTTGTTTTGTGTCATAAATAGTGAATCATAACCCGCTAATTTTGTGTATGGTTCAAGTCGTATTATCGTGTCGTGTCAAAAATTCTCACTCCTTTTATGTCTACCTAAGCTCGGCCAAACCTGACGTGGCTTGATATTGAATTCCCAAGCCCTTAAATTTTTTTAATTCTCAAGTCTGCCCATTAAACTCATTTGTTCAAACTCTAAATGTTAAATAGTATATTTAGATATTTATATTTTATTAATTCTAATTTTCTCTTTGAAATTGATAATCCCATTCATCTTCTATAGTAATTTTGAAAAATCTAAATAACTAATTTTCCTATAGTGCTTAAAGATTTTGTAATAATTTAAAAAATAATTGATTCACGTTAACTATAAAATTTATATAAAAATATTTTTAAATCTAGTCCAAACATGATGCCAAATAAAATATAACAAATTTTTTTTCTTTATTTTGCCATTTTTTTTAATTTTTAAATAAATTGTCCATAACTAATAATGATAAAATACATAATATATTAATATACGGGCAAGGATGGCTCAACCAATAAGACTTGAAAACGAAACTTGACCCATCACATCGGGCCAAAAGACAATTCCAAACCTTTAAAAACAAGAGCTAGGCAAGGCCATTGAACCAGTCCGTACCCACCTCAACTACTCACTATCCAAGGTGCCTATGAATAGAGGGATTATTTGGTGTTCTTATAACATTGTTCTACACTATTTAATGAATGACGCTTATGCATAATCTGCTTGGCCACTACCCATACAAAAAAATAATGAACCCTAATACTTAGACTAATCAATCAAATGTTCGAGCACCACTAGGATTTGTTGTAAGAGCACTAAATAACTTCTCCTATGAATGACGATATGCCCTAGTATTTAGACAAATCACTCAAATATTAGACCACCACTAGGATTTGCTCTAAGAGCAGTAAATAATGACAATATGCCCTAGTATTTTTATGCTAACAAAAGGTTATTATGATGGAAATAGAAATAAAAATAGAAATCCCAAAATTGTTTAATTATTCCTAAAACCTTGCCAAATCAAGTAAAATTCTAATATGAAAATCGTAATCTAATTCCTTTCCAATCCATTATTACCACATCGAAACTGTCAAAGGTAAACCAATGTAAAATCATTTAGAATTTTGAGGAATTAAGGTAAAATTATTTATATTTCAAGGGGCTAAAGTAAAACTATTAGATTTAGGAGGAGTCAAATCTCTAACATTTTTTGTATATACCATAATTTAAATGCAGTTAGTGAGAATTTACTAAATTTTTTAAGGATAATTGCATAAGGGACTTGATAGAGTTCTTAAACTCATTTAAATCTTAAGTGTTTGTTTTTTTTAAAAAAGTTTTGATTTTATATATATATATATATTTTTTTTATACTTATTTTAAGGGAAAATGGATTAACGATGGACACTGATGATGATTACGCTGGAGCCAATGACGACCATTACACCGGCGCTACCGCCGTCATTAGTGAAGATGGTAACGGCGATGAGGTCGACAACGGTAAAGACGACATCAACAACCAAAGAAGGAAAAAAATCATGAATGAATTTATTTTATTATTCCAACCAATTTTCAAAAGATTCTTGAAAAAAAATGAAAAAAAAAACTTATTGTTTAAAAAATTATCATATTTGTGCGTATTTGCTATGTATAATTCGTAGAATGATAAATTTATTATTTTACAAAATATTATAAAAAAATGATAAATTTATCATCCTACACAGCAAAAAACATATAAAAAATATATATTAAAATATATAATAATGATAAAATATTTGAGAATAATATGTTTAATTGAAAAATATAAAAGTCATAAAATAAACTTCTTATAAATAATTCATTAAATTTTTAGTTGAAAACAGAATGAGAAATTTAATAATTCAAGACAATTTAGTCCTCATAACCTAGATAGAATTTTTAAATGAATCAAAATTTATTTGAATAAGAATCCAACCTACTATAGTACTTAGATCTCAAAACTATCTTGAGCTTCCTACCTAATCCACTTGACAAAACTACGCAAATTAATTAGTTTTAATAGTATCCAGTCATTTAAAAACAATAGGTTTTCTTTGTAATAACCAAATGTGAAAGTTACAAGTAAACTGTCATTCCAGATTCCCATCAATAGGTTTCCATTCCCATCTGGTACATTACCTAATCCATTTAACAAAACTACGTAAATGTTTTAATAGTATCCAGTCATTTAAAAACAATAAGTTTTCTTTGTAATAACCAAACTGTGAAAGTTACAAGTAAACCGTCATCCCGGATTCCCAACAATAGGTTTCCGTTCCAGCTGGTGCATTTTTTCTCCTTTCCTTTTTGTTTTTTCACTCACTCATGTTGTCTGAGCTTCAATTTTTTAGTTAATATCTTTTGTTTTTCCAATATTTTTCAGAAAATGTATGTGAAATGGGTATGAGAAAGTGTGAAATGGGTATGAGATTTTTTTTTTTTTTTATCATTTTGTTATTCTTAGGTGGTGGATAGCAAGATCCAAAACCAAATTGTTTAGATGGGTATGTGACTAATCCACCGAGCCCAACCTTAGGCTGTGTTTGGAACTTGCAAAAACAAAAAAAAGGAGAGAAAAAGTTTACGAAAAATTAAAACGAGAATTTCTCTTTGTTTTATTTTGCAAGAAAATGGAATAAAAATAATAAATAATTTTTGCTTGTTTAGTTTTACAAGATAGAGGACAAGAAAATGGTAAAAAAATAAATAATAAAGAGAAGAAAAATATAAAAGAAAAAGTGAGCAATGTAAAAAGAAAAAGGATGGCTTTAATGCCACCACAACTTTTTATCCAACCACGACAACTTATTTTGTTCAGACCTATATACCCTTCTCTCTCTCACGTGCATTCATTCTCTCTCATCATTGATTCTCTCTCTCTACTGCAAACCAGATCAATTTAACAAACCAGCAAAAATCACACTCTTTTTGCTTTTAGCCATTGTCAATCAATATAAGGATAACAACTGGTATTTCAAATTGATAAAAGGATGAAGCAGCATGTTGTAGATATCACCAATTGAAAAGAACAATATGTTTGATCCGGATCGAAGCAATCACCACCCCGTCTCTGCAATTCTCACTATAGAGGAAACAGAAACTCCCCAAAACGAAACAACCCAATTCGATTTCAAATCCCACATGGTCCACAAGGCTAATTCCGTCTGATATAGGGTAAATTCTCCAAGTTATTCACCTCGCCTATAATGTGGTTGGCTTCGCCAAAGCTTACCTCG
Organism: Actinidia chinensis; assembly: GCA_009663005.1. Taxonomy (NCBI): domain Eukaryota; kingdom Viridiplantae; phylum Streptophyta; class Magnoliopsida; order Ericales; family Actinidiaceae; genus Actinidia; species Actinidia chinensis. The sequence goes on along the minus strand of VIGQ01001068.1, from coordinate 14,349 downwards.
CCAGCATCTGTGAGCACGACTTGAACTCTATCATTGCTCACCTCGCCAATATTTATGAGATTGCTCATTTCTTCATTGAAACCAACCTAAACAACTCTACCAGCAAGTACCAATCAAGTGTCGCTAACGAGGCGATCCCCCCAGTTGGCTGGCACAACACGGTCTGGCAGTTCCCACACTTTACATGATTCTCCTTCTTGCCAATGGGTGAGGTTGATTACTTCACCATTATGAATGCAAGATCATCACAGAGGCCACTCCTAAGAGGAATCCATCTCCATAAGACTCATACTCCATCACGTCGCCTATAATTACGAACTGTTCTCCATATGGCATTCTCCTATTATCACTCTGATATCTCTGAGATTTCCTTCCATACTTAGCTATCCGAGAATCATGTTGAGCTTTTCTTACACGGCTCTCCATCCTCCAACTATAAAAAGGCCGCTCCCCCATCATTCAAAGGTATGCCAACACTCTTGTTTAATTTCTGAGAGCTTTAGTACTTTACTTTGCTGAACTTATCATCACCTTGGTCTGATTCCTATGCCGGAGGGGTTTTGAGCAGCCTCTCCCCCGCTAGTAACGTTTGTTCCTTTGCTTGCTCAGGTCGCCCATACCTAGTCGAAGTCCAGTACCGATGTTATGAGAAATTTTGATTGTTGATTGCTTGCCCCTAGATTTTCACCACAACAGTTTGGCACCATCTATGAGAACGAAAGTTCTTTAATTTCTATGCACCTGTGCAACCGTTTATTACCTCGGCCAAGTACCAGCAGCCATGTGGGTAACCGAGATCATACGATGGCAGGCAGAGTAACCAAGCTCTAGATATAAAGGGTTTTCACCGTAAAATACATGTGATTACTGAGTAGATCCGAATCATGAACAAGTATAACGCTCGCTTGATACAACACCTCGCCATGAATAATCCACCACCTCTAGCAGCACCTATCCCACCTGAAGTTGAACGACCTCGCCATTCTCATTGATCAGGTGACCGTGAATCCCGAAGTCATCAAAGCACTGGTAGGGCCCGAAATTGACAACACTAATGCTTCATCAGCATTCGAGTAAGGAGCCCTATTTCATCGGCATTCGAGTCATCTAGCCGGACTCGTGAAGTAGGGGACGAGGCAATTAGAATAAGAGGACGATCACCCCGCCGGGACGACCGGGAGCCAATACACAAAGGTAGATCCACCACTTAGAAGATCAAGGACTTGACGCCCGTATTGACGCCATTAACACCAACACAAATGCTCTAGTTACTGTGGACGCCCTAGTACGACAGGATGAGCCCTCGTTCATAGACAAGATAATGAGGGCAAGAGTTTCATCTAAGTTCAAACTACCATCCCAGCTCAGAACGTATGAAGGGAAAACCGACCCTATGGACCACCTTGACTCATACAGAAATCTAGAGATACAGTAGGGATATTCAAACGAGGTGATGTGCAAAGCTTTCTCACAACCTTGAAAGGCTCAGCAAGAACCTAGTTCAGAAAATTGTCTCCAAGAACCATTGATTCATTTGGCGAGCTGAGCAGGCTCTTTGTTACCAATTTCATGAGCTGCTGGGTCAGACAGAAGAATACATCCCATCTGTTTATAATTCACCAAAAGGAAGGGAAAATTTTGAAAGACTACGTCAAGAGATTCAACCAGGTTGTGTTAGAGGTAGAAGGTGCTAGTGACAAGGTAGTGGTCATGGCAATGATGGAATGACTACGCCCTGATCTGTTATTTGATTCCCTTTCGAAGAACATTCCTATAACTCAGTCGGCACTCTAGAGTAAAGCCGACAAGTATATCGCCATAGAAGAATTGGCTGAAGCCAAGCGCAAGAGGCAAGAAAGGTAAGATTATAAAAGAAAAAAGCCTAATTCTAGGCGAGTTGATTACCGAGATGAAGTAAAAATAGGTCAGATCGAGATGTCAAGAGGAAGACTAACGATTGATGTCCACATACGCCACTTCACCGACCCGACCTAGTGTTGCCACCTCTTAACGCTCCCATCGCCTAAGTGCTTATAGAGATTAAGCAAGAAGAATTCATTAAGTGGCCTGAAAAAGTCAAGATCGACCCCCGGAAGAGAAACAAAAACAAGTACTATGAGTTCCACCAAGTTCATGGCTATAATACTGAGGATTGTTTCCAGCTAAAAGAGCAGATAACCGACCTAATCAAGAGAGGACATTTAAGAAAGTACGTTGCTGATCGCCCGCAGCATGACTCACCGAAAAGGAGGTATGATGACAACAGACCTACAACGGTATATATACAAGTAATCCATGGTGGATTTGGATCAGGAGGATGCTCAAGTTCATCTCGTAAGAGACACGCTAGAAGTGCTAATGGGCGAGCTAAGGAAGAGGTTATAATCTCTCCTCGCTCACAACTGGAGCTCACTTATCTATCACCTTCACCAACGACGACCTAAGAGGCTTGCACCGTCCCCTATGACGATGCCTCGGTCATCTCCGCTACCATCGCCAATTTCAACGTGAAGAGAATCTTGGTTGACAATGGGAGTTCTGTAGATATCTTGTTTGTCTCGGCGTTAGACAAAATGAATATTGAGCGAGATAAACTCCATCCTTTTCATAGTCCTTTGGTTGGGTTCGGAGGAAATGTAACACAGCCTCTCGGATGAATCAAATTGCCGGTGACCTTAGGGACGGAGCCTACCAGACCACTATATAACAGGATTTTATTATGGTAGATTGTCCGTCGCCCTACAACATGATCCTAGATCCCTAACATTGGGAGGAATCAAAGCCATCACCTCGACGTACCACTTGATGATGAAATTTTCTACTTCAATAGGGGTAGGTGAGGTGAGGGGCGACCAAAAGGTTGCTAGATAGTGCTTCATCTTGGCCATGAGGACTAAATCTTCTTCAAAGACCAGCATCCAATAGCAATTATATATCAACAATGCCGAGATGGAGGTATTGAGAGACGAGGCACAAGAAATCACCCTTGCTATCCCATAGAGACCGAAACACACCAAGCCCCTGGAAGAGGTTACCCCAGTCTCCATACATCCTAACTATCAAGATAGCCATGCCATGATCAAGACTGAATTGACTGAAGAGTTGTGAAATGCTTTGATTGAGTTTTTGAAGAGGAATTATGACAGTTTTGCATGGCCGTAAGGCGACATACCAGGATCCAATAGCAATTATATCTTCTGCAAAGCCATGAGGACTAAATCTTCTTCAAAGACCAGCATCCAATAGCAATTATATATCAACGATGCCGAGATGGAGGTATTGAGAGACGAGGTAGAAGAAATCACCCTTGCTGTCCCATAGAGACCGAAAACACCAAGCCCCTAGAAGAGTTTACCCTAGTCTCCATACATCCTAACTATTAACTGAAGGCGACGTACTAGGAATAGATCACCAAGTCGCCGTTCACAAGCTCTTTACCAACCCAGACCATTTTTTAGTTCACCAGAAGAGAAGAAAGTTCGCCCCAGAATGCCTGAAAGTCATAAAAGAAGAAGTAGACATCAAAGCCAATGTCATTAGAGAAGCTCACTATCCAGATTGGCTCACCAACGTTGTTGTCGCCCCCTAAAAGAAGGGGAAGTGGAGAGTATGTGTTGACTTTATCGACCTCAACAATGCCTGTCCAAAAGATAATTTTTCCCTGCCAAAGATTGATCTGATTGTTGATGCAACCTCCAAGCATGAGCTCCTCAGCTTTATGGACGCCTTTTTCGGTTATCATCAGATCAAAATGCATCCGCCCGACGTGGAGAAAGCTTCTTTTATCACAGAAAGATGGTTGTACTGCTACAAGGTCATGTCGTTTGTGTTAAAAAATGTCGGGGCAACGTATCAAAGATTGGTCAATATAATGTTCAAAGAAATAATTGGAAAAACAATGGAAGTATACATAGATGACATGTTAGTCAAAAGTCTCAAAGCTGTTGAACATATTGCCTACCTGGAAGAAACATTTGGCGTCCTACAAAAATATCGAATGATGCTGAATCCATCCAAATGCATCTTTGGTGTATCCTCAGGTAAATTCCAAGTCTTCTTGGTCACCAAGCGAGGAATTGAAGCCATTCCAGACTAGATTCAAGCCTTGCTCTCCATGAGATTGCCCAGAAACATACATGAAGTGCAACAATTAACCGAGCGAGTAGGAGCTCTTGACAGATTCATCTCTAAGTCGGTAGACAAGTGTTTACCATTTTTTAAAATTTTGAGGAATGATTAAGCTTTCCAATGGACGGACGAGTCCGAGGAAGCATTCTAGTCTGAAGGAATACCTTGGGTAGCTACCTTTACTCACAGTTCCAACTACAAATGAGGAGCTCATTTTATATCTCGTCAACAGCTGTGAGTGCAGTGCTTATCTGAGAAAAGGACAAAGTTCAAAAACCGGTGTACTATGTCAGCAAAGTCTTCATGGGTGCTGAAATTAGATACCTGAAGATCGAAAAGCTCGTCTATGCCCTTTTGATCGCTGCTAGAAAGCTTCGCCATTATTTCTAGGCCCATCATATTGCTGTGCTGACAAATCAGCCTTTGAAGCAAATTCTCCAGTGACCTGACACCTCGCGTAGGCTTTTCAAATGGTCCATTGAGCTGAGTGAATTTCACATCGAATACAAACCAAGGATGGCGATCAAAGCCCAAGCTTTGGTCGACTTCGTGTCTGAGTTTACACACGATGTCACCTGAGAGCCTGAAATATCTCCCTCCGAGGTAGAAATTCCAAAAAAGCAGGATTAAGAAGATAACCTCACCAGATGGAAATTATTTGTAGACGGATCATCCAATCAGCATGATTGTGGTACGTGACTTGTTCTTCAAACTCCATCAGGAAAGCAGATGGAATACACCATTCTCATTGGGTTCAAAGCCACCAACAACGAAGATGAATATGAAGTTCTCCTCGCCGGATTTAGAGTTGCAACAAAATTAGAAGTAGAATCCTAAGATGTCTTCAGCGATTCCCATCTTGTAGTAAACCAAGTGCAAGGGAATTATCTCGGTAATGATATTCATATGGTAGCATACCTTGATGAGGTAAAGGCCATGTCGACAAAGATCAAAGACTTTCAAATTCGCTAGATTTCCAGAGAAGATAATAAAAAGGCTGATGCCCTTGCCTTAGCCTTTGATTTTATTTCAAACAGAAGTGTACCTTTGGAATTCTTGCAAAAACCGAGTATTGAGGTCGCCAAATCCATCTACCGGCATCAGATCCGACATGGATGGGCGAGATCACTATGTATCTCCGAGATGGAACACTACCATTAGACAAGCTTTAAGTGCGCTGGATCCAATATCGAGCTGCCAGATTTTGTATTATTCGAGGAATCTTATACAAGAGATCGTTCTCCGCACCACTACTGAGATGTCTCCAACCTAAAGAAGCAGAAATGTACTCAAAGAAATTCACGAGGGAATATGAGAAAATCATTCAGGGGCGAGATCATTGGTTAGTAAGGTTATTTGCCAAGGGTATTTCTGGCCCCAAATGGAATGCGACATGGTGACATACACATGAAATTGTGACAAATGCCAAAGGTTTGCGTCAATTTAAGGTCATCTCCTTACACTGAGATGGTGCCAATGACTAGTCCATGGCCATTTGCCCAATGGGGGATTGATATACTCGGACCCCTACCTCAAGCGCCGCTACAAATAAAGTTTTTGATCGTCGCCATAGACTACTTCACCAAATGGGTCGAGGCAGAGCCTCTCTCCAAAATCATAAGGAAAAACACCAGGGATTTTATCTGTAAGAGCATCGCTTGCCATTTTAGAATTCCCAAGGTTCTCATATCGAAAAACGCGAAGCAATTCGACAATAACAAATTTAGGTTGTTTTACTCGGACCTCGCCGTCTCCCACCATTTCTCTTCGCTTGGCCATCCTCAGGCCAATGGTCAAGTAGAAGTTACTAACAGAACGATTCTGAGAAACCTAAAGGCGAGGTTGGAAAAATCCAAGGGCGAATAGGTAGAAGACCTTCTGAGCATATTCTGAACTTACCATACGACGAGAAGGATCCCTATAGGAGAGACACCGTTCTCAATGGCCTATGGGTCAGAATCAGTTATACCGGTGGAGATAAGAATGTCGAGCTTCAGGATCTCAAATTTTGACAAGAAGAACAATGAAACCGAGCTAATGCTCAACCTTGATTTCCTTGACGAAAAGAGGGAGCGAGCTGAGTTGTACCAAGCCTATAAGTACCAGATCGCCAAATACTACAATCGGAGGGTTAAGCACAAATCTTTTCTTCTTGACGAGTTAGTCCTAAGGAAGTCACCCTAAAAACGAAAGAGGTGAACGCCGAGAAGCTCAGTCCTATGTGGGAATGCCCATACAAGGTCGTCAAAGTATCTAGGTCGGGGACTTATTGGCTAGAAGATAGTAGTGGGAAGGCACTATCCCACCCCTGGAACGCCGAGTATCTAAAGAAATATTACCAGTAATCTAGTTGATCGCTTATAAAGGACGGTCAAGTGAAGAAAATTGCCTATAGTGCAACATCGCCAATCTCCAAGTAGTTATAATCGCCAAGAGTTCGCCATAATTTTGATTGTCAAAATCTCCTCATATATGATGTTAATAGCCAATTTTTATGATTGAATAATAAAGTCCCATTTGATTTTATCACCAATATTCTCCAATGAGTTACGTTGCCAGTTTTGTTATCACCAATACCAAGATTGCCCTTTCATTAAAGAAAAATGATAAAGTGTATTGATCGCCAATTTTGTTGATTACCATTAACTAAAAAGGCCAATTAAGGTAAATGGGCTTAATATATTCGCCATGCAGTTAACTTCGCCAGTATGTTAAGTTTTATTCGCCAATTCATTTGCCTAATTTTGTTCGCCATAATTAAGTCGCCAAATCTCTGTATATCGTAGAAGGATTATGAGAGTCTCATCATCATCACATCGCTAGTATATTATTGTCGCCATGGTTCACATTGATGATGCATTATGAGCGTTATATTAAGATCGCCAGTAAATAAAGTTCAAGATGACCTCCTATACTTATTAAAGTGGAACTTGCCTTTAAGTTAATTCACTTGTTAAAGTGGAACTCGCCTCTAAGTTAATTCGCTTAGTAGTGTCGAGCTCGCCTGAATAAATCAAATTATTTTGATCGCCTATTCGGCCTCGCCAATCTATTCAGACATATTGTCTCCAACACAAGCATACGAAAAATACAAAAAGAAGACTTGCAAAAAGAAGACTTTCATTCAAAACTCTTGAGAAGGTTACACTTCGCCATTACCAAACAATAATAAAAAATACAAGTGTTTAAGGAGAAGAGGGGCTGTTGTCCTCGCCTTCCTTCTTCACCTTCTCCTTCTCCTCCTCCTCCTTTTCCTTTTCATGCCCTTCCCCTGGCTCCTCATCCTCCTCAACAAGCAAGCCGTGATCGAGGCCCATGCCTTCAAGATCTATGGCAAGGTTGGGATGATGGCGGCGAAACTGCCGTTTATAGAAGTCAAATCCCTCGCCAAAATATTTGGAAGTCGATTCTTCGACAGCATCTAGACCAGACTCTTGGAGCGAACCACACTTTCTCGCAACTCCGCCACCAAGACCTTCGATTTCGCCAGCTTGTCAGTTGTGGCGTCCCAAGCATCTTTCATCTAGGTCAGTTCCTCGACAGCCTGCTACTCCCAACTCAAACTCCGGCCAATTATCCTTCTAGCTCGCCGGCCAACTCTTGGGCGCGAGACACCTCGCCTTCCAAAGATGCGACCTGACCATGTTGGAGAGTTGCCTCGTCCCCCGCTTCCCTGCTCCGAACATCCAAAGCATATCCGAGCACCACCGCTTGCTACAAGTAATCTTTTAGGGTTGCCTTAAACCAAGAAAGATATATAAATGAAAATCGAGATCAGAACCAGAATAATACCTGGCCAATGACATGGAAAAACTTTGTAACCGTCTAATCTAGGGTTAGTTGTTCCACCCTCCCCTTGACAGCAGGAGGAACTTCCCCAGATATAATCTTCTCGTCCATGGAGGGGCTTCCCCAAATGGAGGCTCGGGGCCCCAATACGGAAGCAGGGTTAACTGAGGTGCCCTCCCAAAGTTTTAGTAGGGGAAGTAGCTCTCGTGGTCGCCACATTGCGGGGTTTCCGTCTTCTTGGCCTCGAGAGGCAGAGCAATTTCCTTCCCTTTGGAGCTATCAATAGTCTTGCCCTTCTTGTGGGGCCGAGGACGGTGGAGGTGCTGCCATTTAATTAGGCGAGTTTACACGGTAGGTAATAGATGCGCCCTGGGACGCTTCTGCCAATGACCACCCCCTTCTGGTGGGTTTGTTGACGTTGCCATCGACTCTCTCACTCTTGGGAATCCTCAAGCTTTTGCCAAGCTTTTGTAGGCTATCCTTGTGACATAGTGCAAACAAAAAATCGAACTTAGTACAAGGGAGAGGTAAAAACATTTGAAAAACAAAGAGATACTTTACCATTCCGATATAAGCTAGGGAGGAAGGAGCTTAGGGTCTGACTAGGGACTCCGATCCTAGACTTGAGCTTGAGCTCGAATAAGTGCGTTTCCAAAAATCTAAGGTGCCGTTTGGTAATGCTTAAAAGCCAAACTTTTTATAAACTTGCTACTAAAAGGGCCAAGATTTTTTTGCTTTTTTGCTTTTGAGGCTTTACTTTAGCTAAAACTAAACAAAAAAGCAAAAATAAAAATGCAAAAAAGCCAACTCTGATTGACTTTTTTCTTATTTTAAGCAAAAAAGCTAGAAAAAAGGTGGTGCCAAACGGAGCCTAAGAGGGGGTCTCGAACCTTCACCCCTGACCACTTTAACAGGGTTAGGTCAAGAAGAGCTTGAGGTAAGATACTCTTCATTTCCTTCCTAATGGTTCCTATATATCCTATTAATGCACATCGGGGGCTTTCACTCCGGAGATGTTCATCTCGGGAATGGCGAGACTCACCCTTGTCGCTTGTTACTAGAGCTGCTTTGCTAGCGAGTGTATCCTCACCCTTGTCCCTTCCTCCAAGCGCCATTGGCTTCAATGAGAGACCAAAGCTTCGACGAAAGGACTTAGAGCAGAGAACCACCTTGACCGAGTAAAGTTCTCTTCCAACCGAGCTCAGAATCTCGTCAAGCCTTTCTTGTTCTTCCTTGAATAGCTGGGGCACCTTATTATAGGCGCTTGCCTGAAAAGAAAACCAACCAATCGTTAGCCATAAAAGACCCGGTGTTACATGTGAAGAACTAAAAGATAATTTGTCTGTTAAAAGTTGAGATTGACATGGGGTACCCTATGACCCAAAACTCTTGGAACCCCAGCTTCCCAAGTTAACCCTTTGAGGAACTCCCAGTTATCCCCAGAGAGGAAGAAGAATTTCCTCTTCCATCCCTTGACATTACTGGGATATTCCCAGAATAGGGTCCTCTTCGGCCTCTCCCTGAAGTACAACCACCTGTAGTCTGGCTTTGGATTCTTGTAAAGGCCAAATAGGTTCCTGAACTTGGTAAGAGAGAGGGCGACCTTGTGATATGGCCATAACACTACTGCACATATGACACTATGCCATGCATTAGGGATGAGCTGGGCGGGGCAGATGTCTTAAAAATGTAAAATCATCCTAATTGAAGGGTGAAGAGGGAGTCAAAAGATCGGCGTGAAAGGCAGCCTCGTAGAAGGCCACCTCGCCTAGGTGAGTAGATATAATAATCTCGCCATCCTTGGGGAGCCTAATCTGAATACTTGAAGGAATGGAACATAATTCCCTAAGTTTTTCCAACTCTTCCAAGGTCATGATATTCACCTCAATCTCAATTGAAGGAAGGGCAACCAAGGGACTACTCTTGGGACTAGATGGGTATTCCTTAGGTGAGGAAGGGAATCTAGTAACCTTGTCTTCCATATAAGACTTCTCCCCTAAATGGTTAGATATCCAAGAAGGTAAAGAATTTGAGTCTCCTACGTCAACTCTATTGGACATACACTACAGAAACAAATAGAAAACTAAAGAAGTTTTTGGTACTTATTGGGCCGAAGGTGTGGAGGCAAGAACGAGATGACCAAGTTGAGGTGAAAGTCGGAGCAAGAGCAGCAATTCGACAATAGAAGTAAAAGAGTACAGTCGAGTGGGGGGACCCCTTATTTGTAGGAAGCACCTAGGGCTGAGATTCTGTTGCTCCTCGGAAGATCACGGATTATCGAGTTCAGAGATGTAATCGCCGTTCGCCAAACGATATTCGAGCATTAATGCATTCCTCTTTACACGGGTGGGTCCACTTGTAGAGGCGTGCCATTATTGCATGACCACGTCAGCAAAACTGAGTTACTCGATATTCTACTCGAAGATCGACTGTTTCACCTTGGCGTCTCAAGTAAGGGGGCTACTGATATAGGGTAAATTCTCCAAGTTATTCACCTCGCCTATAATGTGGTTTGCTTCGCCAGAGCTAATCTCGCTAGCATATGTGAGCTTGTGATTTGAACTCCATCATCGCTCACCTCGCCAATATCTATGAGACTGCTTGTTTCTTCCTTAAAACCAACCTAAACAACTCTACCAACAAGCACCAATCAAGTGTCGCCAACGAGGCGATCCCCTCAATTTGTTATCACAAATGTGGTCTGGTAGTTCTCACACTTTACATGATTCTCCTTCTCGCCAATGGGCGAGGTTGATTACTTCACCATTATGAAGGTAAGATCATCATATAGGCCACTCTTGAGAGGACTCTATGTCCATAAGACTCCTACTCCATCACGTTGCCTATAATTACGGACTGCTCTCCATATGGCATTCTCCTATTATCACTTCGATAGCTTCGGGATTTCCTTTCATACTTAGCCGTCCGAGCATCACGTTGAGATTTCCTTACACAACTCTCCATTCTCCAATTATAAAAAAGCCGCTCCCCCACCATTCAAAGGTATGCCAACACTCTTGTTTAATTTTTGAGAGCTCTAATACTTTGCTTTGCTGAGCTTATCATCTCCTTGGTCTAATTCCTACCACAGAAGGGTTTTGAGCGGCCTCACTCCGGCCGATAATGTTTGTTCCTTTGCTTGCGCAGGTCACCCATATCTAGTCTAAGTTTAGTACCGAGATCACGAGCAATTTCGACTGTTGGTTGCTCACCCCCAAATTTCCACCACAACATCGTCAACAAAGCCCTCGAAGACAACATTTCCCTTTGCGACCCGCCCTAGATGCACGAGGCCATGCTCTACTCGCTGAAGCAAATGCGCACGCGCACGCCCACGCTTTGCATCGCAGCGTTCGAGCTTGTCGGCGGCCGCGAGCCGCATGCGATGCTGGTGTCCTACGCCGTCCAAATGATCCACTCACACACGAGAAAAAGGAAAGGTGTCCAGTTACAAAGACGATTTAAGTTGTGCCCCGAGGAGATGGTCCATTTCAAGTACTCGAAGCGGATATGATAAGTAACAAACTTGATATTTAACAGGTGAGTACAATTATTATGCTATTTCAATGTTACTGCTGATTTGAGTCCTTTGTTTTAGGTGAAGATTGCGAGCAAATCCTATCAAGAAGGGGGGAATGATGAGGACATCAAGGCTATCCGGCTGATGGTCCGATTCAAGTCCAATTGGTCCAGGGTTGACCGAGAGCTCGAGCTAAGAGATCAAAGAAGAGCTGAAACTTTAGTCCGGAGAGTACAACAACAAGAAAAGTATGTTCAATGCGGAGGGTGACAAAAGGTTGGTTTTTTAATACTCAAAATTCGTTTCGAGAGGGAACCAACAGCTATACATGTGCAAGGGGGGATTCACAATTGATGTGGGTGTGTTTTACTAGCAAGGAATCAAGGCAGGATTCGTGTTTTACAACATCAAGAATTTCAACAGATCAAGAAAGTTATGAACTATCAGATTAGGATTTAACTTTTTGTACTTATTAGATTAGATTTTGATAGGATATGATTAGATTGGAGGATTAGATCAATTTGACTTATCTCCAAGGAAACTTGATTTTGATTTGACTAGGATTTTTTTTATTAGGATAGATTAGAGTTGAGATAGATTTAGAATTCTTATTGTAGGCCTCTAAAAAGGGCAGGCTATCAATTTCGAAAATCAAGGAAAAATAGAGAGATGATTATTCTTATGGTTCTTAAGAAGAAATTAATTCTGAACTGATCAAGAATCCTTGTGGCGTTCAAACCTGATTATCAAACGGATCATCCCATTGACCGTTTGTGGCGTCTTCATCATACCAAGGTTCTTGCTTTGCTAAGCAACGGGTCGCGGTGGTTTCCATCAAATTTGAAAGAGTTTGGGTTTGTTTTCGGCATTTTGTGTCAGGGGTTTCGTCACGTTGTGGCGTTGGTTCGTATCAGGTTGATATGCAGTGGATTATGGAGTTGAATTCAGCTTACTTTTTTTTGTATAAACCCCGGTATCGTCTCAAAGGCCAAACTCATCTGGAGTGGCTTGATCCAAGGTTTATAATGGGAGGTATATTACAAACTGGCAAATCCCTACAGACCAAATCATGTGATTCAAAAAAGTCTTTCTCTCCACAAGCGAGATTCATTCTTTTTGTCCATTCCCAAATATTTGGCATTGTATGTTATCTAGAAATGACACTCTTCTCTCATAATATCTTTAAAATCGTATCCACTCTTCATGAAATAAATTGCCAACAAATAATTTGTACCCAAGGGATGCAATCAATCAAACACTTTTCTTCAAAAAGTAAAGATAGGAAACAATAAGGAATACAATAAAAAAGATGTATAAAAAGAATATTATTACCAAATGGCGAGGAAGTTTTAAACCACCCCATAGACTTCGTTTGCACCAATCACATGCGTTGCAACCTTAGATATAAAATACTGTATCTTACAAAGAAAACAGATGCAAAGAAAGATTGAATGGAAATCACCAACCAAAATTGATGAAAAAAAAAACGGTTAAAGGTTCTTATCGAAATATCTGTTGGATGAAAGAAAAAAAAGGTTAAAGTTTAAAAGTGGTTCTTAGATGAGTTGAGCATCATTCCATGCAAGTGATAGTACCTCGTTGACCAAGACCTTTCATTGATATTTTTTGAAGAATGCTTCACGATATAATGGGAAAGAGTTGATGAAGCTTTAACCCATGACCCTTGAGTTTATAAAATGGGTGTCTCATCTGTGTTTAGTGTGAGCGTAGAGAGTAGATCAAATGGGAGAGACTGAAAAATATTGAGGGCACCGAGCTGACCTTTGAGCGGGGGGAATGAAATAATTTCGGAGCTCAAGTTTTAGGGTGTCATTGATCTCACGAAATATAGTGAATTACAACTCTCGACCCAGCCCCAGGGGGGGGGGGGAACGGGTAGGCAGAGATGTAGGACCAAACCAAAGCACATGATTTTTTCTTTGGTCGGTGAACATGGGTTGTGCTTCCATTTGTGGTTTGGGGATGGGTAAAATATCTCTATTGGGATGGTAAAATATGTCAACACAAATGGGATCTGGTTGGTGGGACATGACAAAGTAGTAACATAGTTGTGATGGCTATTGCGATCCCAACCATATTAAAGGGGGGGATTGGCGGTCACAATGTATGGTATTTGTTTATTTAAGTGTACACCATTGGTTATAAAACAGTCCACCACGTGGTTTGAGTAAATCAAGTTGGGCCCTTTACGTTTACCTGTCCTGACACGATTACAATTGGCCTAATATATTATGCGTGGATGCAAAAACATCTAGAGCAATGATGAGCTGGTTATCAATGTATATTGATGATTGGGTAGATGTACAGTCATTATTTCCCCTTTACAATAAGGGTTTTTTCTTCATACATTACAATTTTCTCCAAGACATAGTTTCACATTTACATAATGTGAACCAGAAAGCTAATTGGGCCCTTGTTTACACATTGTCATGTCAGGGTAAAGGAAGTGTATGGATGATGGCCGAAGAAAGAAAGAAGGTCCTGCCAGGTAACCGTGATGGCTATGAGGCATACCTTGGATCAACAACAAGTGTAGAATCAGCAGTTTAGGCCACAGTCGAATTTTGGGATGGAAAGCATGGATTGCAGTTGTGGTGCTGCAAAAGTGAAGGTCTCTTTGAACGACCTTTTTGAGGTTGTCAGGATCACTTGATGACTTATTGTTTAATTTTCTTGTTCTACTTCGTTTGAATGTTCTAGCCTTGTTTGGTTTATGCCATTTGATTACTCTGACCCATTCCTAGTTGTTCTTCTGATATTTTACTTTGATTTTTCTTAGGGAAAAAGTGTGAGGCTTGTGGGTAGGCGAGGGATACAAATGGATAGTGCCAAGAAAGGACATACAATTGTACATAACCACTTAAACAGGTCTCCAATATATATGCCTCAGA
>VIGQ01000652.1:17500-27500 GCA_009663005.1 Actinidia chinensis | reverse complement strand
AGCTCGATCGCCCTGGAAGTCGTCGGAAAAAGGTAGATCTAGCAAGGAGTCTTCTCTAACTAGGGAATGATATGCTTCCTAGTTAGAATAGAATAGGGAGAATTGTGAATATCTTGCTTATGAGATAAATATGGAGTGAGCAAATCGAATTCGGTAAGGACTCAATAAGTTATATTCGTAGGATATTGTGTATGCAATCAAAAATTTAAATTGCTCTAGCTCTCTTATTTTACCCTTTTTGTATTCTTACTCTCACACAAGAAGGTCTTTTCCGCCAACTCCTGCCGAAAAGCTTCCAAGAGAAGGAGTGCATCGAGGTAGCGCGGAGTTTTAAATCGAGTGGAAGTTATACTACCTCACAACATTATATTCACCACTTGAAAGAAACAACAATAGCTTCAAAAAATTCAAAAAAACATGACAACACATATTGTCCGAAGAAAAGCATTACCAACTAAAAAAGCACCAACTTAGGATAAATATTTTCAAAATTGCAAAGTGTCGAAACTATTGCAAATATGTTGTACCCATCTAAAGAACAACCTCAACTCCCATTGTCACGTGCAGTGCTCAAACCCCAAAGACTATCTGAATAGGTAGAGTTATTTTGTCTACTTATTGTGGGACATACATTAGCCTATTAGGTGGAGTTATCTTGCCTCATATGTACCAAAGACCTCCCCCGTTACATTATCTTATGTTCAACTTGAAAAGAAGGCAACGAAGAGAAGCAGATAAATTTGGAAGCAATTAAACCAGAAAAAAACAAAAAAAACGACTGATCTCTGATGTCAATGGCTTAATTAGAAGGGCTTTCCAATTTGCATGCTTCAATGCTAACAAAAAAATGGATGTATCTGTCTATTTATCCTATTCCCTTTATTTTCTTCTTACCATAGCACTCCTACGTTTGTAGACTATGTTTTCCCAAATTACCATGGGTATGTATACATAAAATAGCAAACCTTAGCAATCAATCTTCAACAAAGATAGTATCCTCCAACGATGGATCAACCAAAAATCAACCCTCTTAAAGCTAAGTTTCTCTACTTGGTGTTAATAGAGAGAAATGTACACTTTAAAATGTTATGAATCTACGTAATACAAATGACTTTTTAAGGGTGTTTGCTAATAAAACTTTTTGTTTTTCTTTCTATATTTTTTTTTTATAAGTTGTGCCAAAATATTTGTCATGGCTTCTATTTTTTGCTTATGGACCAAAAATAACTTTCCAGCAAAGCACTGCCCGGCTTCTTCGTCAATCCTCATAAACAATTCTCTGATGAGAACTTTCCAATTCTTCCAATAATTTGTTGTCGAGATCGGATGTTAGTGGAAAATTGGGGAGCAGTTTCAGATATTGCTTTCAACGTAAGCGTGTGAAATTGGCAACGCGTGTACGTTGAAAACACAGGAGAAAGTGCTGGCGCTATAGAGAGGCCCCAAGTGGTTAGAGAGATCGTTTATGAGAATGGGTTCGTTCTTCGTAGAATTAGAGGTCCTTTTAGTGTGGCTACTCAAACAAATGTTCAGAATAAATTTCAAAACAGAAGATTCTATATGCCGCCTTGTTACAATCTGAAGGCTGTAAAAAACTTCTGATATTCCAATAGATAATTGGACTATAGAAATAGGGCTTACATAACGGAAAAAAAAACACAAAAAATAAGCAAACTAAAACTGACCACTAACTCCTTACAAACTAGGCTAAACCCAGCACTACTGGAAACCTAAACAGATCAAAACAAACTCTAAAAATAAAGCACTACTCAACAAATCCTAAGGATCAATTCGACTAAGTCATCCAACAATCCTCCCTAAAACTGATGTCAAGCAAAACATTCGTTTAAGACTTATTAAAAGTAAAGGGCCATCCCTTAAATAGGGTTATTCCAAAGTGCAACACCGAAGCAACTTTCTGAGCTTAAAAAAGACACCATCTTGAGGGACTACGTGACATCTCAAACAAACTGCTCTTCACTTTGCAATAGATGAGATGCAATTACTACATCTTTTGTGAGGTTCTTAAGAAGTGCAACTTCACGTCAATGGCTTGCTTCTTCCATGTCGAACTGGATTCTTGGAGAGTTTGATCAGCAAAGGATGTCACAGGAAAAATTGAAGTAGCACCTTGACTCTTCACACAAAGTTCTTTAGAATTTTATTCAACCATATAGCGTGAAGGCACATGAAAGTGGGCACGCAACAAACTAGCTTTTTGTGGTTGATAAAGTGACATTAGCTGTTCTTTGAGGACCATGAAACAGCCCTGAAAACCTAACATAAAGACCATAACCCGAAATGCTTTTTTATCATATTGATCTCCAGCATATCACTATAGTGAGCTATCAAGCTGGATTTTTCCCTTTTGTGTTTTAAAAGAACAACCAAAAAACCATAGTACCTCGCAAGTATGGAAAAATCTCTGGTCAGCTAGAAGATGTGACTCAAAGATTCTCCATGTATCTGCTAATGAGACTCACAAATCATTATGTCTAGTCTGGTTGTTGTCCAAATACCTTAAAACTCCCCACAATTGATTTTGTAAAGTGGCATACAACCTCTTTCTTCATGATCATTTAGTTAGCTTTAAACCACACTCTGTTGGTGTGCTCACAAAATTGCAATTGTCATATGAACCTGTCTAAAATCTCTTGCAAATATTTCTTTTAAGAAATAAAATATTACAAGCAGCAGATTGTACACTTCAATACCAAGACAATAGTGCATCATTATAGATCGAAATATCAATTCAGCCATCAGGACTTCCTAAATGATTCAAAATAGCACTTCTTTCCAGTCTAGATCAAATCATCAACATCTAAGATGTATGAGCATTTTACCTCAGCACAGATTTGTATAAAAAGTGTATGTCATAAGGAAATTTGAAAATCCTTCCTCAAAAAAAAGTTTCTATACGACTATACCAGCTCGAGGCAACTTGCTGTAATCCACTAGAGCTTTTTTCACTTTATACACTTGATTGCTACATTTTCATACTTCACATAGCTTGGAGGTTAACAAACAAATACAATCTTCTTCCAAAGTTCATGTAAGGAATGACGATTGACCTCTAATTGGAAAATTGGCCAGAGTTTTGAGCTGCCAATGCAACACCAATCTAATTGGATCTGGCCTTGCCACAGGAGCAAATTACTTCTTTGTCGGTCGACACCAACTCGTGCTTATAGCCTTAAGCTATCAAGCGCCCGCCTTGTACTTGTCGACTTTGCCATGTCTCATTCAAATGGTCTTGTACTCCCACTGACGGCCAATGTCTTTGCCTTTTGGAAGTTCTGTTAACTCCCAAGTGTCATTTCTTTCAATGGCTTCCACTCCTATCATAGCCTTCCGCCCATTGCTTCTTTGACAGCATTTTGAAAGATTGTAGGATCACAAATCTGAAAAGTAGAGCAAAATGTGTAGTGGTTTCAATCTGATCAATTCCAGTTACCTCATAATCGGACATCCATGCGGGGTTCCTCTAACACGGTGGGGACGGGAAACACTTGCGGAACCAATGGAACCATCTGCTCTTTCGGTCCTGTGTTGCAGGAATTAATGCGTGTCGGTGTATGTCGGAACTTGATTGTGAGGAGGATCAGTTGTTGCACAAGGATGTTGCGTTTTCTCATCTGCACCATCAAAGATGCAGAATTTGTGAATCAGCAGTGGTTGAGTCCAAGACCGGTTTTTTCTCATCAAAAACCACGTCACGGCAATGACCATTTTCTTAGTGATAGGGATTAAACAATTACAGCCTTGAAGCTCACTACACCAAGAAAATATATTTTTAACCTTTATCATCTACTTTTTCTTTTTTATCTGGAAACATGGGGCATATGCTATACACCCAAACACACGGAAAATGATCAAACAATGGTCGACGCCCATCCATGCTCTTCAGGGGTTATATTTTGAACAGCTAGTGTGGGGACTTCTGTTCAAAATAAACGCTCCAATTAGCAGCCTTGACCCAAAAAACTGCCTGGAGAACCACTCCTGCTGTATAAGTTTCGAACATATGAGGATCGTGCGATTCTCCTCTCACACACATCATTTTGTGAGGTATATAAGCTACAAGCCACTTGCCTTTTAATTCCATGTGGTTACAGAAAATCTTCAAAAACTCTTGTGACTTGTACTCTCCACCACGGGCTTGCGGAGGACTTCTTTACTTGGCATACCAACTTCTCTTTTCAACTAGTGCTTAAAACGTTGAAGTTTGGAAAGCTTCGGATTGGATTTGTCTACAAGAAAAATGACCCAAGTTCACGAATAAAAAACAAATCATCAATAAAGATATAAATACTCGTTTACCTCCTTTGACTTGGTTGATGGCCCGCTAAGTAGGAATGCACCAACTCCAACACCGTATTGCCCTGAGACTTTCCTTTTGGGAAGAAAGCATCTCCATGTTGTTTGCTAACAACAATTATTCACGATTTGGAAGGGAACTCAACTGCGGAAGGGGAAGCCTGCTGCCATATTTTTTCTCTGCAAGGTCTTCAATCCACAAAAACTGAGATGGCCATAGCGAAGTGCCCATACCATGCTGTTATCTTGCAGGTTTGCAGCAAGACATGAATGAGTAGGGTGGATAGAGTAGTTACAAGAGAAACATCGATTTCAGTTCATCTTCACTTGAGCTATATTAAGGCCCAATTTTTCATCGTGAATTCGGACAAACTCCATCCTTGATAGAATTTCAGATCCCTTTTTAAAGCTGCCAACAATAAGCAAAATTAGATTTAACTTCGAGAACAAAAAGCAACAATTTGGAGATAGAATGAGAATTCCCTTGGTTTGGGAACGTAATCTTTCCCTGTTCCCAATACGAGACCGTAAAGTATCACCAAACTTTACAGTATTTCGACAAGGACCATCCACTGCAGAAAAGACTGATGATTCCGCACATATGGTTGTGCAGCAATATCCAAGTACAAAATTACTATGAGTTTTCTCATTGTTTGACACACCATAGAGGTAATCTCCTCTTCTTTTTCTACAAAGTTAGTTCTTCTCCATTCTGTTTATTAAAATTAATTCGACATTCAGATTGATAATGACCAACCCGTGACATTTGTCGCATTCAACGTTGGAATGGTCTACGGCTATGTCTATAAAGAGGTGAGTTGATGGCTCCACGTCCTTTTCCCCTCCTTGAAATTGATTATGTGTAAATAAAAATAATGTATTAGAGCATATGGTCTTTATCCCGATAGGTTTCCTAGTGTTTTTTCCTCTTTGCCTATAAATAGGTATTTATGTATTTGGTTAGAGACATCCTACAATACAAAAATATTCTCTCTTCCTCCTTTTTGGTATCAGAGCTGCCAACCCAGCAGTCCAAAACCCTAACCTCGCAGCCGCCCCTCATCTAGCTTAGCAGCCGCAGTAGCCCAAATCTAACCCAGAGGAGAGAGAGGGGAGATGAGGTCCACTTTACTTCTTGTTTTTGTATAATGAGCAAGGGGCTAAAACCTCTTCTTCTTCGAAGATGGCCATACACCAGCCATCACCCTCTGTAGCTCTTGCGTGCTTGTATCTAACAGACCATGTGCTTCGCCTCAGCCCCCAGTTTTTCAACCGCAACAGCAACTGTCCAGTTAGTCCCGCACCTGCACCAGCAGTGTCCTCGAATCCGCACAACAAGAGGGGCCCCCCTGTTTTGGCGTGCTTGCTTTTCAGCTCCTATAATCTCTTCTATAGTTTGAGAAAGAAGATATCTCAAGATTTTGGGGGTTCACATTAATTTGTAATACAGGGAGCTCTCAACACACTTATGGTGGTCATAGAGTGGTGATATTATCGAGCTTTTCAATGCCACAACCAAAGTATATGATTGTACTAGTCCAATGAAGGTTCAAGTAAGGCACTGTGCCCTTTAGCTAATGTGCTCAGTTATTGATGATTCCAGCAGGCCAAACCTCCGTTCCTTTTTTTTCCTAGACAGTCGCCTGACACAATCGAATGCAGCATCGTGGAGGGCATTTATGAAAAGACGTATCATCAAAGTTTCGACAAGCCCTGCCACCTACAAACCTGAGCGCTCCCTGTGTACTGTATGCTTGCCTCTGTCCAGCAGCGCAACACTCTGTCCCGCCGTTTCAGCGACTTATCATGGGTATGTACCAAAAAGTCTGATTAAATTTTTTAAAAAGATTTGTTCTTAGTGTTACAGTAATGGCTGACTCACTCAAAGAGGGTTGCCCCAACCCACCACGGTTCAGTTCGAGCCCAATTCCTTGTATCTCTTCTCCTTTTTCTTTTTTATCTAAACCGGCTCAACGTGTACGAGCGTGTTGTTAAATGAAAGAACTTTCATTGCTTGGTCTCGCTCACTTTCAGCTTTATATTGGTGAAAACGCAAGAAAGAAGACCGTTGGATTTTGGGAAAGGAACCACAACCTGCTGAATCTGATCCCAAGTTTGAGAGTGGGAGTTGATAAATTGTATTATTTTGGGCTGGATGTAAACCGATGTGGAGAGATCGAGTATATCATATGTTTATGTATCATGCACTGTCCATGGTTGTGGACAGCTTTGACCCAGATGTAGCCCATGCTCGTAATGAGTCCCGATCTTCGAGCTCTAACGAGAAGAGAGGTCTATCATGCCTCTCAAATACTTTAGGAATCTCTGTTGACCTGATTATTGTGGGTTATCTTCAGACTAGATGGGAGGAATTAGGCTCCAGTACAGCCACTCAGTGATTCCTAGCGATAGGACAGTTGAGTCCAAAGCCTTGATCGTGACATACATATCAGTTTTTGATGGGTTTTAAAATCTGATTTTGAGACTCTTCGTACTCAGATTTGAACACATTCCCCTCTTACCTTTCCATATATGATGCGTTGATATTATGGATGGTGAGAGCGGAGGGTGTCGTCTTTTACCATTTTTCTGAGGCTCCTATATTATTCAAGACAGAGCGCTTCTGCTGCTCCTCAGGGACTCACCTATATTGTCAGCACTGCGCAAGCCCTGGTCACATCATTGATCGCCTGTCTTATTCTCTATCATGAGTTGGAAGCAAACAGTTTTCCGACCTCGTGGGGGTGGTCGTGGGAGGTGGACGCACTGGAGGCCCGTGGCAGAGCACCCATCGGACTGGTGTTATTGCCGAGGTGGAACCCAGAACCTACGAGTACCTGACCTTCAAACAACTTCAGCCCCAGATCGTCAGCTGAAGTCACATGGGATTAGCTCATGCATTCCATCCCTGCCACACAGCTGCTTATAGTTGCAGAGAATTTAAAGTCCTCATGGTAAGTCAGTCAACCACTTGGATTCTAGACTATTGGGCCAATATCAATGGGACTGGTGAGATTGCTACCTTTACCTTCTCAGTTATTTCGTATCGGCGTTGTTTGCTGATGGATCCGTCCATTCCCATCATGTCAGGGGAGACGCCTGTCATCCTCCGATAGCACCCTTCATCTGTGTATTATATACCTCATTTTGCCTATAATCTGTTCTGTTAGGCGTCTGGCAAAAAGATCTAATTGTGCTGTCGTTTTCATACCATCTTCGTTGCTTTGCCAGGGACCTGATTCGAAGAAGATTTTGTGGCAAAGGGGTAGAGCAAAATGCGCCTATACACTTGGGGATCCTTACCATCTAAGCGTTGTCCATCAAGGTCTCATGTGTTCTCTCCATCAGGTCTAGGAGTCGTCTGTTTTAAGTTCTTTGGTTTAAAGTCGTTTGTTTTTCTTCGAACCTTAGATTGTGGGCATGCTCGTTTAGGGCATGTAAACTTTAAATATTATGTCGGTTTTTCCCTCTTTCAGTAAAGCTTGTCAAAAATTTAATTTTAATGTGTCATTTGTGAGTTATCTAACATATTCGTCCTCTATATTCCTCGTATGCATCGTGCAACAAGTGCATTTGGGCAAAAAAAACCCCCTCCCTTTATTCATTCGATGTATGGGGTCCGTCTTCAAGATTTACTGCTCTCTCTCAACACCGCTATTATGTAACCTGTCTACATGATTACACGTTGCACTTGTGTTTATCTTATGCGTATTAAATCTGAGTTTTTCTCACTTTACCATTTTTACCCATGATCAAACCCAATATAACATGTTGCGCGTACACATCGGTCAGATAATGTCGAGAGTATATCATGATGAGTTTCGGGTGGAACTTAATAAATGTGGTAGACTCCAGCAACTACGTGTCCTTACACTCTGAGCAGAATGGGGTATTGAGCGTAAAAAATCTGTCATAATTATGTCCATGGTTCGTGTCTCTTACGGGTATGGGAGGTCCTAAGTATTTATGGACATGGCGGTTCTCACTGTACCTATCTTATTAATCGGAACCCACAGTCGACAGTCCTCCAAGGCCAGGCTCCTCTTCCTAACCGGCAGCCGGCTAGTAAACCCTTTTTTTATTATTCCTTGGTGCTTTGGGTGCCAATGTTTGTCCAAAATCGGAGTACTACCGTCCAAACTGATGATAAGGCTGTACGTGTATCGTCCTCGGGTAGATCCTTGATGTCCAAGGGTATAGGTGTTATGATCTGTCACTCGTTCATATGTATCACTCGTTAGATGTAATTTTTGGCAACTTCCCTTTTTTCTTGATTCTACTTCGTATCATGATCTTGACTCTGAGATATTTGCGGTATTAGATGACCCTTCTACATCCTCGTCGCTTCCCTATACTTGAGCTTTCTCCACCTCCAATGAAGCATCCTGCCATCGATCATGCTCCCTGCCAGCATTCTTCTATGGAGTCAGGTATGTCTTCTCCCTAGTATCTGAACCCCCTCTCCTCGAATCCTACTCGTGTGCGTCAATCCACCCTCTCGTTTTCTTATTTTCCAATAGGCACTAATCATCCTCCTATTGCACAATATTGTCTTACCACGGCTTTCAGATTCCTATAAGTCTCTCGTCGGTTGTTCGCTTTCGATTCCTCGCTCGGGTCCATGACGTCGCAGAATCTCTGTGGGTGTCTTGGCATGAAGGCGGAGATGGAGGTCTTCAGCCCATCGGACTGGGATCTTGTTGCTTTACCGATTTTTTTTTTTTGGGTGGTGTTTTTTTTTTTTTGGCGTTTCCTTTTTTTTCTTTTTTTTTTTTTTTTTCTTCCTTTTTTTTTGGGCTTTCTTTCCTCCTCTCTCTTGAGGAGAACGCATGTGGTTGTAAGAGGGTTGTCAGTGTCAAGTATTTGGCAGATGGCTCGGTTTGATCGATTAGAAGGCTCGTTGTTGCTAGGGGCTTTATCAGATTCCAAGGTAGGATTTTGGTAGCTACTTTTGCTCCAGTTGCAAAATAAAACACCATTCGCCTTCTCGCTGCGTCTTAATCATGGGCATTTCAAACAATGGATGTCAAAACGCTTCCGTAAATGGTGATCTCTTTGGAAACCTTATATAGGATCCACCTCCAGTTTTTCGGGCTAAGGGAGAGTACTCAGGAAAAGTTTGCGCCTCCGAAAAATCTATCTATGGCCAAAGCGAAGTCTCCTCGGGTTGGTTACACCGCTTCAGTGAAGTAGTCTTGTATATGGGGTTAGAAATGTCCGCAGATCATACTTGCTTTGTCGTCGCCAGTCTCAGGGTAGGTGCTTATTATCTAGTTTAGTTGATGATATTATTATCACTAGAGACGACGGCTTCAGGCATTGTTCAGGTGAAAAGTGGGCTCAGGAAAGTTTTTGACATTAAGGATATGAGTCCTCTTCGTTACTTTCTTGGTATTGAGTTGGCTCGTCTCGCCAATGGTACTCTCTCTCACAACGGAAGTCTTCTCTTGACCTTCTTCAGATACGGGCATGATTGGCGTAGACCTGCATTACGCCTATGGTCACAAATCTGAAGATATCAGCCGAGTCAGGAGAGAGAATTTTGCCGATCAATTCTATCTATCAGCGAATTGAGGTCATCTCATTTACTTGAGATACAAGACCTGATCTAACATTGCTGTTCAGTATGTAAGCCAGGTATGCACTGCGGACTCTCACCTAATGCTGTGTATCACATTCCGGG
>VIGQ01000652.1:7500-10000 GCA_009663005.1 Actinidia chinensis | reverse complement strand
TATTGAGATAAAACAGTGGGAAAAAAAAAACAATGATATCTCGAAGATGAGAGGGAATTTCCTTACGAGTTGGAACGACGGACAGGAAGATCACTATGGCAGATGAGGTAGGAGTTTTAGGAGGTGCAAACGACGGGGCAGGATCAGGGTATGAGGGGACCTCCACAGGATAGCCAAGGAGGTGGTGACACATCATGGGAAGCACCATTCAAAAAGAGCAGTAGAGTAAGGGGGGGGGAAGAGTAGTAGTAGGACAGTAAAGAGAGTAGTAGGAACATCATACATCTCAGAGAAAAAGACAATGGGAAGAATCAATAAGATAGGGGGGGGGTAAGAGAAAAAAGAGAATAACTGAAGAAAAGAAGACAAAGGCGGGGAAAACATCTTATGTTCCAAAAGACAACGGGACGAGAGACCGAAGACGTTTCGAGATTAAAGGATCTACAACGATAAACCTTTTGCTCAATCCAACATACCCAAGAAAGAACATAGACGAGACCTAGGCTCAGTTTAGTTTCGCTCATGTGACGGTAACAAGACACAAAGAAGGCACAACCAAAAACACGAAGAGAGAATGATAATGGGAGAAGTTACCATTATAGCGCTCGTATTATGGAGTAAGGATTTACTAGAAGAGGTGAGGGAACCCGATTAAAGTTGGAGGCGCGGGTGGTAAGGCAAACTTTCCCCCCAAAACCTCTCGGGCACAACCAGAAGAGAAGATATAAGCAGAATGCGCGAGTTAGTTATCCATAAATTGACGGTTCTTGTTTACGCTCGGCTCGCCATTATGTTGAGAGATATACCCGACAAGATCTGTGGGAAGCGTGCCATGGGCTCGTAAAAAAGTAGGAAGGAGGAATCAAAGTACTCTTGAGCATTGTCTGAGCGATAAAAAAGAACTTGATATATCGAGGAAAATTGGGTTTGAACCATGCTGGTGAGCAAATCATAGTAAGTCTGTTGAATTGAGATCGATCTTTAAGAGATAAAAGCCAGGTATATCGAGAGACGCAAATCATCCACACAATATACCAAAATTACTGTGAGCCACGCCATAGTATTTGTGGGGAAGGACCCCAAATATCAGAATGAACAAAGTCAAAAGGAAGCAGAAGATAGAAATACTTTAAATTAAAAAGATTATAAAGCAGGGTGTTTGGCAGTGACAAAATGACATCAATAGGGTTCACTAAGAGTAGGAATAAGACACTTAGATACAGAAGACGTACCGTCCTAACGGTACACATGACCTAAGCGGGGGAGAGGGCCATATCCCAAAAAGATGGTTATGACGAAGGAGGAGAAGCAGAAGTCGGTCTGGCCAGCAGTTGCACAGTAAGAACAGGAATGTAATATGGACGAAGCTGGATGGTTGGAACTAGGCGACCATTGGTTACGGGCCTTATCCCAAAGAGTCCGACCCCGTCTGCGGATCCTGGCACAACACAAACCAGTAGAGGAGAAAGAAAAGAACAGTAAGTCCAAAGATCATTAATTGACCAATAGAAATAGATTAGAGAGGAGTTGAGGGAGGGAACATAGTTATGTATGGGAAGAGACAAAGCAGAAGAAGTAGTAGATAACAATGTCCAAACATGAT
Source organism: Actinidia chinensis (assembly GCA_009663005.1). Lineage (NCBI taxonomy): Eukaryota > Viridiplantae > Streptophyta > Magnoliopsida > Ericales > Actinidiaceae > Actinidia > Actinidia chinensis. Next base: position 8,397 of record VIGQ01000652.1, on the reverse strand, counting down.
CAACAGTATAGCAGACCATTAGCAGTTGGTAAACAGGAAAGGAAGGAAGTCAGATGAGTTAGATGAGAAAAGAAAGAAGAGAAGATAGCTGTCATGTGATTGCAACATCCAGAGTCAAAGTACCATGTGGATATACCTGAAGAGGCCAGACAATGCAGAGCTAGAGGAATTACCGGAAGCTGATAGAATCTGCTGGAACAAGGGCCGAGATCACTGACATCGATCAGGTAGAGGTGTGTTGGAAAGCAGAAGAGGGAACCTCAACAGTAGAGCAGTGGACTTTCGGGGACGAGTGTGAGTTGTATCGGCGCGGCAGGATTGTTGGGACAATCAGATTTATAATGACGGGCATTTCTGCGACAATAATGGCCAAAAACCGGACAAAACCGAAACAGGGCAAGCTAAGCAAGCGTGATCAGTGGCGTGAAAAAGTTTGCCACTCAATATGCCGAGAGGTTGAACCAGCGGATTGATACCAGAGGTTGAAAAACCTCGGAACCACCAAAAAGAGCCACGACCTTAGAAAACAGGGCAGCAAAGAGCAGTGTCCACATGGGAACTCGAAATCAGGCACCAGACGAGTTCCTCAGATACAGCTAAGATTATAGCATGCTCCAATGTGGAAAGAGGAATGCCGATGAGATGAAGAAGAGAGGCATCGAAAAGCATAAATATCAGAGAGAGCCCCCACATAAGAAACAGAATTAAGACGCTGTTGATCTCGATTAAGTGGCAAACAAGGTCGAATCACCAAGCAATAACCACTTAGGTGGCACGGAGTCAACTGGGGTCACATATAGAATATATATGAGGCAAGAACGCTAAAGACTGTCAGGATTCTGTCTCTGTCGGCACATGGGAAAGTCAAAGGGCTGATATTTGACAAGCCAGATCAGC
>VIGQ01001896.1:35000-40000 GCA_009663005.1 Actinidia chinensis | reverse complement strand
CTTGGTTGACAACAAAAAACTAATGAAGCCTGCCCAAGTGAACAGAAGAAGGACCTCTGAGGGAAGTCTAAAGATTAAAAGACCCATCTCGAGAGGTCAAAAAGCGGAAGTGCGTGGTGAATACCACGGTTGATGTGGAAAACCAAAACTGGATAGCAAGTTTGTGGCATGAGTATGCGGGGCGGGTATCATCGAGCCAGCTATTCCGGCTGGACCTTCGCAAAACAATCAATGCGAAACAAAACCGAGAAGGTGATCGCGTGCTACTTCACAATTGTACAGTTGCAGACTAGATCAAACAACCATCATTCCGACAGTCAATAGCCCTATACAACCAGACTGTACCAAGGGAGCCAATCCCGAGGTACCACAAAACACCATTTCTCCCCAAACTCGAGAGAATGGACCCCCTAAAAAAGTTTACATCACCAAAGTTCCCACTATAAGATGGGAACTTGATCTGCAATCCCATGGTCACCACATCAGGGCAGATATGACTCTCGAGAACCACCTCGACGCACTCATGTGCAGGGTATTTCCATTGAGTCGGAGGATCTCGGGTTGAAAATGCTCGACAAACTACCGCAGGATCATATTGGCACTTCCACCAGCTACCGAGTCATTCGTGGCTCAGTCATCTATAAAACACAAAGGCACCAAGGGGGGTTGCCTCTCCTAAACATTCTGAAAGGAAGGAACGATCGCTCCGCAATACAAACAAGAGTTATTGGAAGAGTAGAACGAATGATCGGAATAGGTTCTGAAGAGATATGCAATGGTCAGTTACAAAAACTCAGATTGACCTCCAGAGATGAAACTTTGGAAAGACCCTTGATGCTTAACCCTTCAGCCGACCTCCGAAGACCTTATGTCTCAGGTCAAAATGTTTGTTCGGGTCTAGAGGATAAGTCTGGTAAGTAAACAAGCTACAAAGGGATTTTTAATCCTTTGGAATGTGGCCGTATGCTTGAAAAGAAAACGACCATCATCGAGTTCGGAATTCCAATTACCAAAATCCAGACAAACCATTCAGGGGTACAGATCTTTGTAGGAATCTCAGTTACTAGTCTCGTCTGGGGCTGACGAGGGTTCCTAAGGCCGGAGATAATGGTACTTTAAGCAAGTTGGTGGGGTGGCTCCATCTTCGAGTGCACCATGGTGTACACGTCAGTAAACCGAGGCGTTGAAGGGAAAGCTCTTGCTGGCACATCAGCGTGTCCATGCAAGCACAGTCCGACAAAGTTCCACTGACAATTGCATGAAGGTAGGCGGCAGTGAAAGCCATCATTTCCTGTAGCATCGGGCTAATGGGAATCGAAAAGACCAGCTTGGGGATCACCATATGCGAAACTGGATGATTCGATTCCCGTGACCTTCCATTAGATTAGCATCCTCGTGGGTCGAATCTTTCTATTATGCATGTTCATTGGGGATGCCGTAATCAGTAATAAACTATCCAACGCAGTGTCATAATGCATTAGCAGCGGATGCTTGATTCAACTACATGTTCTGAAACAGATCGAAACCAAACGGCTAAGAAGAACGAGCTCAAACCAGGAAATATACGGGCCTGTGGGCGCAAATTAGCTGAGCTCTCTGTAAGCACAAAGCTCTTACCCCATGAAGTTTGGCATTGGATTATAACGTTTCCAGCCTCTATGCAAGCTCGAGATCCACCCAAACGAGGCTAGTTTAAGCTTTTTTAAGTACAAAACTCTAAAGCCTTCATTCCCGCCTTGAAACCTCCTTCTTGGCACAGAAGGACTTGAGGAGGGCAAACAAAACCCCTAAACCAATCAAGATGATTTCTCAAAAGCAAGAGTTACATGTCAGTTCAGACCCGTTCCACAGGGAAAATGGGTCAGGGGCAACCTAATTAGAGAAGCCATAAAAGTTTTGAATCCCAACAATAGGCGAGGGCCAACAGAGATTCAAGACAAAATCCAAACATAAAAAAATCAAAGACAGTCAAAGCAATATCATGGATGCTAAAAATGCAAACTCAGGCAAACCATAAAGACAACAAAAACATACAGCATCAATACACAAAAAAATGCAAAATTAAAACTTCAGCAACCAAAACTCACAGATGCGGTCGAAGCAAGTCGAAAGGGCAAAAAACTCAGGTCGATGGAAGGATGGGAAATAGTTGCCAGCAACAGAATCGGTGGTGGAAGCAGCGGTCAGACGACGGAATTAAAGGTATCAGCTTCCTCTCTCTAGAATGCCTTCAAGGATGGGATGAACCAATGACCAAAGAAGGAAATGCGACTTATACAGGAAGTTAAAAGGGCGGGAAAGCGCCCAAACCGCCTTAAGGCAGGTCGTTTCATGGGAACAAACCCCTATCCCCAAACAACAAGGGACGAAACACGTGGCAGTCCTCTCAACTGTCATCCAAACCAAACGATTCAGTAAGGGTAGGTGTGACCCTTCGACATGATGCCCGAACTGAGCTCAAAATGCACCAACCACAGAGCATGCATACCAGTGCGACAAAATGATAGGCAGTGACAAATAGACAGCTAGCATGCACAGGCAGACCTGCCCAAAACAAACTCTAATCAGACAAAACACGGGATCCGGTCACATGACTCGGCTGCATTGACCCACCCATACTAACTGAAGGACAATTGTAAGGGGATTAAATAAACAAAACTATAAGTTCTAGCCTTGCTAGGAAGGAACTTCTGTCCAGCTGTCGTTCTGTAGTACGTTCGGTGGGGTCTCTGCGCCAGAGCTCGGTTGAGGCCACCCGGAAATTAGTCTATCGAGCTAGGCAAGCAATCACTTTGAAATATCGCTCTTATAGCAAACTCGACAGGAGTGACTGACGCGAAAGTTGACGAGATGGCAACGACGGCGGCGATCCTAAGGCAAATCAAGGGACAGAAGGTTAACTTGCATTGGTGAGGTGTTCCTTGACCTCCTCGATGCTGGATAGAGACGTCTCAACGGCTGATGGGCAGCTAACCAACCAAGCCCTAAGGGCATGGATGGGGTTAAGCAAGAAACTACTAATACAACCACGTCGAGTTGAAGTCTGTCTAGGGGACAAGACCTTCGTTGCAGGAAATCCGCTATTGGGGGATGGATCCCCCCAAGAACCGCCGAATAGGCGGTTCTCCCTTAGAGCGTGATGGAAAACACAAAAAAACGCGCCCATAAATAACGTCAGAAACGCGTTCACAACAGATGTAGAAGTGTACCTGTTAAAAGCAAAGCCAAAGCCTCCATCTCTTCAATATCGTCGGCGACGAGATCTCCGTCAGGATTGGTTTTCTTGTTGCAGTTGCAGATCGGTCTTCTTGCTTGCATATGGTTTGTCAAGGCTTCAAGCTCCAGAATCAAAACAAAGATATTGAAATAGTGAAGCACGAATGCAAGATCTCTAGCCTTCTCTCTCTATTCTTGCTTTTTCTCTCTAAATTGCAAAGTATGGTTTGTGTCGTTGGCCAAAGGAAAAAGTTTGAGAAATTATATGTGTTCCTTGACTCCTTTCTCAGTACGTACGGACGGCTTTTGAAGGGCTGGTTGTTTTTCTGAAATGAAGTGGACGGTTGAGATATAAAGTCATGGTTTTAGTTGGATCACCAAGTTAAATTACTTGATTCTATTGGGAACTATTTATGCTGTTTGATTGTGGTGGAGTTAAAGGTTAACAAGCAGGCATCGGATCCCCTTTATTCATGCCAAACAGTACACTTGTCCCCATAAAAATGTTACTATTTCGACTTTGGCCTTTGTAGAAAAAATTATGCCATTTTTGTTTACCAATCCTATCAAAAATGCTAATTCATCTTCATGTTGAATTTCATGAACAATTAAAAAAAATTTTTTACTAAAGATAAAAAAAAAATACTCAAACAAAATGAAAGATAAAGTTTATATTTTTTATATATTATCTTCAGCTCTAATACATCTCTCAATTCATTGCCCACTACATTAAGGTTAGTTTTAACCATTAAAATGTGTTGGATATTTTGTTTTTTACAGTAATTATCCATTTGATTCCCGGTCTTGCCCTACATAAAAAGAATCAGTTTTCATTACATGGATCTTTTGCTGAGATTTGAGCTTATAACAAGAAAGCCCCACGTTTTTTTTAAAGACACGAAATCCCTTGCTTTCTATTCTCACTAATAAAAGGGTCCCATTCTGTTGAGAAGCCATATTAAAGATGTGGACAATTTTTGTGAGCTCAGGCTGCCACCATTGATTAAATGTCCAATTTGCCCTTTCAAAAACAATCTCGATAATAAATGCTAAATAAGGAACCCAACTTTAGAAAAATCGTTATGTGACCTCAGATTACAAATTAAATTGATAGTTTTAACTATCAAAAATTAGATCTAAAAATGTTGGTCTGATCACAATTAAAAATTCTCTATAAGTTTTAATGTATCACCCTTAATCGATGCATTTAAGCAAATTCTAAAAAATAACTAGAACCACTTAAAATTACAAAATATTACAATGAACTCCCCTGGAGTTTGCTTTATTACAGATCCCTCCTCACATTGAAAAATTACACAACCTCCATTATCGGAGCAAACAAAAAATATTTGAACTTTCAATGATGCACTCCACTAACACATCTAAATTTCTTTTGCTGCCCCCTTCCATTAATGCCCTCACATAAAGTCTAAAATTCTGTCTGCACTCCCTCGTTAAGCACCACCCACCACCACCATCCCTTCATTAACCCACCATCACCTCTATTAACAACCCATCGACGCATCCACATCACCTCCAATAAACCAGAAGTCTCTAAATCTTAAATTTATTTCTCAATAATCCAATTAAAAAATTAACTCTTCTCTTTCTTTAAAATTTCATTAATGACAAAAATTATATTTAAAAAGTATGAGCACTTTCTAAATTAAGTTAAGTTGGATTTTTTAAATATACAAAATATTTATCTCATTTTGATTAAGTCAGTAATAATAATAAAATTATTTAATTTGCATGGAGGATAAATTACTTCTATGTAAAACGTT
>VIGQ01001896.1:25000-30000 GCA_009663005.1 Actinidia chinensis | reverse complement strand
GCACGGATGATTAATTGCCTGGCCCCAATATAGAAGCCTAGACCAACATATAATTTTTACTCTCTGTTGGCCCTCCGACTTGATATTTTCAATTTTTTTTTTTCCGAACATACATATTGCATCTGCATTTCCTTATTCTGTTTCCAAAAAAAAACGCAAGGAAAAGTGCTAATAAATGTATCTGTTCTTGAGTAAAGCCTTCTTTTTCATTTCATAAGCTTTTTTCTCAAGCAGAGTTAAAGGTCTCAATTGGGGTTTGCTTGCGCAAATTCATTGAAAATAGCATAAAAAAATTTGTTGAAGATGTTTTTTGAATAACTCAGTATCCGACCACCACTGGACCAACAATCCGGGAGACTAATTCCATTGTTTATATGTGGGAACTCATTTAAAACCGGGTGTTAAAAGTCAAACCTTAAACCAAGACTTCATGACCCTCTAGTTGCCAGGTGACTACCATTTGCGCGCAACCTTGGTGGTTAAAATATGTTGTAAATAACCAAAGAAAAACTCACCAGTCAATATGATGATGGGCTTGCTAGTGCTTCAACAAGTTAAATTGTTTTGAAGGAAAGGCCTGTATGGAATATATTTGCACTCATTGCTTAAGCCATCCGTTTTTTATTTTCTGTTCTTTTCTCTGTTTGGAAGTTTTGAAAAAATTCAAGTTACAGTCGCATTAAGTTCGCGTTTCCTTTCCACTACCAAAACCTCGACGGACTTCAGTTTACTCCAATTGAGCAAAGACAAATCCTGAAACTCCACAATTGAGCAGCAGACCTACATAGAAGATAAACACGTAATTGATGTAGCGAATATGCGAAGAAACGATATACAATTTCAATATCTACAACAATTCATTAATTGCCTATAAGGAGTTTCTAAGATACAAATTTTAAGGTTTTTATATCTTGTTAAAGGAAAATAATGGGCTAGGATGAATGAACTTAATCTTACATGCCATAAAAACCTCTCCTTTTCAACCAAGTAAAGAAAAAGAATCCACCTGTGGTGATCTAACCCTTCCATCAAAATTGACACTCTCACTGTAGAAAAAAGTTTCCAGAAGATCAGCGCAAAAATACAAATTGTCCAACAATGGTTTCTGTGATAATTCTACTATATTTTCTTCTCCAAGTCGAAGGCAATATTAGATACAATTACATCTACAAAAGAAACATCCTATTTTAAGGAATCTAAAATATTCCCAATACAAGGGAAACTAATTCTTTCCTATATTTAAACAGAAGTTGTTTTCAACTTACCAGATTTCTAGGAATATTATAAAATTAATCTAATAATTAACACCCCACATAACGCTCATGCAAACCCTCACTGCCGCTCAATTGAAGCATAGAATATTTATCAGACCAACATGTCGAATTATCCATGGAACACTTTTCCAAAACTACTTTCGTGAGCATAATCAGCTACTGGTTTTTGGATCGAATAAATGAAAACGTATATTTTTTGATCGAGGGTTCTCCTTGATGAAATAAGATCAACTACACATGTTTGGTGGCGGACATGTTGTGTGTACAGATTTGTGTGAATCTCCATGGCTGTTTTGTTATCACACAATGAAGATTCATAGGTTTTTGCATATTCAATTCCCAAATCGTTTAGTACACTCCTAATCACAACAATTCACATACACCATGAGCCTACTTGTGGAATTCAGTTTCTTCTGCACTGACCTTGCCACAACCTTCTGCTATCTGGCCTCCAAGTGCCAAGATTACCATGAAAAGTCAAAATAAAACCAGATGGGGACCTTACCCAATCAAAATCCGTGTATCCTTCAATGTTAGACACCACTTTTTGAGACCACAAACCTTTTCTAGAGCACTCTTCAGTATCTTAAGATTCGAAATACCACATTCATATGCTCTTTACTTGGTCATGCATGAGTGGGGCTTACGACGCTCACTCTACATATGCCTAATATCCGGTCTCGTATGTGGGACAAATAAATTAATCTCCCAACCAACTGCTGATAACAACCTTTGTCTGTTGGGCTTGATTTGGAAATACTCTGACTTGTTGGGTATCTCTATGGTTGTTTCTACTGATTGGCAAGCAAGCATTCCAGTTTCAATTAAAAGATCTAGCACTATTTTCATTGTGAAAGGAACTCCCGTGTTTCAATCTTGCTACCTCAAATCCATCCCCAAGAAATATTTAGAAGTTGCCCAAGATCCTTCAATTTCTAATTTAGTATCCAAATACTCATGTAAAGCTTTCTTTCACCCAGGTCATCTCCTGTCTAGACATTCATCGACATACATGATTAAAGCCGTTACCTTCCCCTCTTTGGGTTTTATAAACATAACTATGATCTAAACTCTTTGCTTAATAACCGATGCTTTCATTGGTAGAAAGAAGAACCCCAAACCACGCTCCTGGTGACTCCCCTACAATGACTTCTTTCTTCAGTTTACAAACTTTCTTCCTACACAAAGAACTCGTTTAACTCCAGGTGAAAATCCATGATGACCTCTTCCGCTAAATTTTCATTAGGAAAGCATTTTTTAATTAACATCAAATTGTTGTAGAGGGCCCATTTGCTGCTATAGAAACGAGAATGCGAATTGTATTGATCTTGGCTACCAGTGTAAAAGTCTGTTTGATACTCCACTCCAACTTGAAGTTCGATAATACTTTGATTTCAAGTGATCGTAGATCTTGGGAGACATACGCCGATCAACTCGTAGCACCGGAAGTCGAGTGCGATTTTGTCTTAAGGAGATTGTATCAAACACAGGCCTCGATCAGTAATTAATCGGTACGGTTAATAGTTTATTGTTTACAAATTTATCATAAATAGAAAAGTAAAATCCTCTATGACGGAAGGGAATGAACTGGGGAGAAATGTGGATGGATTGAAGTGGCAGTCAGTAGCAGGGGAATGTGGCTATGGCCGGTACCTGTATAGGAGGGAAAGGTCTAACATTTGTGTGGAGGCTGTACTGATCTCTGTTAAACTTTGAAAATCGAGTTGTAGTGATAATCGCAACCACTCTGAGAACGGATCCATTAATTCATGGTTTTGACCTTACGACTCAGTTTGGGCTAATTGAAAATTAATTTTTTTTAAAAAAAATTATTTATTTATTTTAATTTTTAAATAATTAAAAATTACACTTTCTTTCTCGGAATTTTCTTTCTTTCGCGAACGTTCAAGACGTTCCGAATTTATTTAGAAAAAAATTATAATTTCTTTCGTGAACAGTTTCTAGATTTATGTGAAAGGGTCTTCTGGCCGAATAAGTGCCTATTTGGCCAAATGAGTGCCTCTTCTAAGACGTGTAACCTTCCAAAAAGACATCATACCTCTTTTAAGAGGTGTGAGAACTTCTATATAAACCCACATTCGTTCAGCATTCAAGCATTCAATCAAAAACATAGTTTTAAAGTGTTGCAATTGCATAACACCATTCTACATTTTTAGTATACATTAGAGAGAGAAAACACTTGAAGGTTGGCTTTATTCTTCTGATTTAGAGTACTACTATCAGAAGTTTCACAACCAGGTGAATTCTGAAGTCCGTATGTCAGATTTTGTAAATACCAAGTGCAAATGACGTAAAACACTTAGGATAAACTGAATCTATTCAGGTCCTCAGTCATTACAATTCCAAGTTTATTCTTCATTTTTGTAGTTTTTACTTTGTTGTTTAAATTAATGGTGGTATTCTTCTTTTCTATATTTGTAAAATTTTATATTTGTATATTAAAACTTTCTGATTGTTTTTTAAAAACCTACACATTTTTTCAACATTCAATGCAATGTCTTCACATAAAAAAATCACGCATAGGAAAGAAACTAGTTACGGAAATCTCCAAAACTGTAAGCCAAAAGGATCATTTTAATGAGTGGCGGTTTAGGTGTTCCTTCACAGATAAGAAAACCGATCAGGTTTGCTTGCATGTTTTACAAACAACTCCGATTCTTTATCGCTCATCACCTTTACCAAACAACTCCAATTTTTACAAATATAGAAATGGCATTTTTCGTTGGTGAGAATTTGCAAAACGTATGGTTTTCTATGAATAAATACAATAAAGTAGGACCCAATCCTGAGTTACCCACTCCATATTTTCCAGACCATGCAATGGAGTATACTCCCACAATACAATCCAATCAGATGTCCCACGTATAAGGGATGCTATGGCATGTATGAGGCAACTGTAAATCCCTCAAACATATAAAATCCATTATTCTGCAGCATGCTCCTTCCAATCTCACTGCCTTCTTTTAGGGGTAGTGGCGCCATCCCATAGATCGCGCAGGGAAGACGACGACTACGGGTGTCCTTGTGTCTCTGACCAGACTGTACCACAAATTTCTCTTGTCTAAAATAATAAGACAAAAATCGTATAACAAATTAAATTCTTATTGCGCTTCGATGAGCGGTTACAATCTCTGAAACATTTCTAAACAAAGAAATTAATTCATCTGATTCTTCTCTTCTAGAACGTTGACCTCGAAGGCTTGAAGCTTGATCCCGAATTACACGCCGTGTTCTCTCCGACTTGTGCCAAAAAGATGATTGAAGGAGAAAGTTCTTCAATTTTTGATGCTTGATCTTCAGAGCCTCTCTTAAATCTTTTCCTTCTGTGTCCTTTTTCTTTTGAAGGGTCACCCCATATTTTAGCGTGGAGGGCGGTGAATTCTGATAAGCTTGAATTTCTTTCTTGATGATAAGTATCTCTTATTTGAATTTTAAGAGATATCATTAAGAGATAACAATAATAATAATTATCTCTATTTAATTTGAAGAGATAATAATCAAATTTAAAGAAAATTATCTCTTATTTCTAATTCGAAAGAGATAATAATCAAATTTAAAAGATAATTATCTGTTATTAATTGAAGGGATAATAAAATCAAATTTAAGATAATTATCTTTTATTAATGAAGAGATAATTATCAATTTTAAAAGACAATATCTCTTTTTTAATTTTAAAGAGATTTAATAATCAATTGTTAAAAAGAT
>VIGQ01001896.1:0-7500 GCA_009663005.1 Actinidia chinensis | reverse complement strand
AACGGTAAATGCTCTTTCCAACCTCCTTGAAGTCTAACGTGCATAGCCCTAATAAATCTTCTAGCATCTGGATCACTCTCTCCGATTGTCCATCGATCTAGGGGTGAAAGCAGTACTAAAATTCAATTGAGTTCCCATAGCCGCTTGCAAACTGTTTGCAAAACTGTGAAACGAATCTTGGGTCGCGATCTGATATGGATAGACATAGGTGTTCTATGAAGGTGAATGATTTCTTTATGTACAAGTTGGCAAGTGTATCCAACTTGTGCATATTTTCATAGTTAAGAAATGTGCCGACTTAGTGAGACGGTCAACAATTACCAAAATGGTATCGTTCCCTCTATTCGAACGTGGTAACCTTATGATAAAATCCATCGTAATGTGTTCATTTTCCATTCTGTAAGGAAAAAGAAGTGTCTCCTGTCGTTTTCAAAAAAAATATATATAAACACTCCGGTCCCTTTTTCTTTTCTTTCGGCGGACAATTTCTTTTTTTTTTTTTTCTTTTCCACTTTCGGCGTCTTTCGGCTGAATATTTTATAAAATTACACTTCAGGTCCTTCAACTTAAATATCCTTTTTAATTTTTATCCCAAATGTTATGAATCTTTCAATTTAAAAAAAACCCCAAAATAATTTAATTCTAAGAATTTATATTTTTGTAAAAAATTCCAAAAAAACGTATAACATATTAATTTCACATATATTTTTCATATTTCGTGCATATCATATTACTTAGAGAAATGAAATATCTAAAAGTTTTGGAATTTTACATTACCGCCGTCCGACCTTACCTTCCACACTATGCCGACGCTGACCTCTTGCGCCTTCTGACTTTGCTCACTCTACTGTCACCTATTCTCTCCAATGCTCGTTGTTCCAATCTGGCATATTCTAGATCTTTGTCCATGAAAGAAACTTGACTTAGATCTGCAATTGCATGTGTACGTAAGTAATGTTGGATTTACTTTTGAGCCTACAGAGATCAATATTCTCACTGCAAAACTCAGCACTCACAGATCTAGAACAACATCAACTTTTTTTTGTGCATGTTATTACTTCGCATGAGCTTAGCACCGTGTTGCCTATAGTGATCCACTGGATTTGCTGTTGCTGTGTAATACCAATATTATGCTTGAATGGTTGTATGACGAGTTTTGGAAATTCAATTTGATTCTGTAAAGCATGGTCCAATGTAGGGGCAAAACATATAATTGACTGTTCAAGTATCAGGATAGTGAAACGATGTTGTTTGAGTAGAAGAACCATTGAAATTCTAAAACAAAAAAGTCATTGTTCAATACAATAATAATAGAATTTTACTGTTTTGATTGTTGAATCTGTCTCAAAGTAAAGTTAACTGTACAAATCCAATAGTGAATTTTTACTATCTAGGTGATAACGGTGTCTTCAATAGATTTGTTTTTTTTGAAAAAAAATAATTTTACTATTCAAAATAGCAACAGTAGAATTTCCCTGTTCTAGCATGGTGGGTGGGGTGGCGGTGGCGGGAAAATTTAAAAATACAAAAATAATTTTGTTGTTCTAAATAGCAAAAATAATTGCACTATTTTAGGATGCTGCAATGGTTGTAGTAGTGTCGGCAACTATAGTAGCATGGTGGTGGGGGGGGTGCGGTAGCAAATTGTAAAAGTATGAATTTTTTTACTTTTTTTTTAAAAGTAAAAGTAATGTCTACAAAATGGCACCCTATTAATTAAATATTTTTGCTAATAAATTTTATGGATTCATGGATTATAATTTTTATGGTATAAACTTGATAGATAATTATCTTTAAGGTTCTAATACACAGACTTATGCCTATTTTTTTTTTTTTTTTTTGAATGCCCCAAAATAGATGTGACATTCCTCCTTCCTCCACAACCTCAAGTGGGGTTGAGTTAGAAATTTCGTTTAGTGAGAGTCAATATTTTAGAACGCATATTATATCTTTTTTTGTTGAAACACAAATAATGAAATTGAAGTCATTATACAAAACTTTATATATACATTATTTTATCTTTGATTTTTACACCGATTTTCATATATCAAGTTGCCAGACTCCTTGAAATGAAGAAAGACGTCGAATTTTTAGAACTTTTAGAGGTCGCGATGTTTTGAGGACCCTGCGCACGAATATTTGTTTCGAACACTTACCGAGAGGCAAAAGAGGACTTGCCCCTTTTATATTGAGTTTTTTTGTGAACCAAAGCAAATAGAGGGGTCAAATGAAAATCTAGAGGGAGCAAACTTCCAACTCTTTTAAAAATATAGGAGTACCAGTGCAGATTTTTAAAAAAACTATGGGGATGCCCGTCTATGCCGGACGAGTAATTTTAAGCAAAACGAAAATAAAAAATGGAGGTAGGGCAAAATCAGAACAAAAAAATGGTGGTAATAAAGTTTACCAAGGGATATAGAAAAAAAATATTCAAATGAGGTACATTCACTCACATTACTAAGGCAAAATCGAAAAACAAATTGTTGGTAAATGAGTTAAACAAAAGTTACGAAGGGGTAAAATCACAAAAAAAAAGGTGGTAGATGAACATACTATTCAACCACAATTTACTAAGGGGCCAAATCAGAAATACCTGTGCTATCATGGCTAGTTTTAAATAATCAATCCTAACCAACAACCTAATTTATGAGTTATGTGAGTAGGGCAAGATCGGACGAAAAAAATTAAGTAGGGGCAAAATAAAAAAAAATGGTGGTAAAGTGCGTTAATGTGAGTAGTGGCATAATCGTGAAAAAAAAATTAAAAAAATGCTGGTAATGATTTAATATTATTAGGGGCAAAATCGAGAAAAAAATTAATGGTAGATGATTTACTATTCATAAAAAATGGGGCCCCAAAAATCGAAAAAAAAATTACAAGTATAGGCCAAAATCAAAAAAAAAAAATTGGTAAATCCAAATCAAATTGAAATAATTAAAATTTTAGGGTAAAAAATATAATTTACAAGCACTTTTAGGGATAAATCTATAATTATCAGTAAATCTAGGTTAACTATAATGATTAAAAATTCTAGGGAATGTTCACTGGTCAAACTAACCAAAATTAAAAAGTTGTTGGGGTCAAATTGACAAAATTAAATTTGTTGAGACCAAAATGACAATAACCGAATTTAGGGTCCTCAAATGTAATGTACAGCAACTCTAGGGACGCATCTGTCCTTATTCGTAATTCTAGGGACCAGCTGTAATAATCATAACTATATGGACCAACTGTATTATTGAAAGTTCTAAGGGACTGAAACTTTTTCAAAAAAATTTTTTGAGCAAGGGCAAAATAGGAAATAAAAGTTGGTGGTCACCCCTTACTGTATACTCACTTTATATATATAAGATGGTAAGGAAATGAGTGGTATTTAATTTTATAGAGAGGTGAGTATCGTCATAAAACTTCAAAGGAAAACAGTAAAGTTACCCCAAACTCATACAATTTAAATTTCATTAGAATTTAATCTGGGCAACTTTGGAAAGTAAAAAACTCATTAAATATATACATTTATAAAAAATAAAAAATAATTTAAAATATATAATTCAATTTAAAGGCCTATTATTCATACTTTCTTGAGAATTCATTTTTTTTTAAATTGACGTGGAATAGACCTTGAAGGTTTCAAGTTTTCAAAATTATTCTATTACTATTGAAAAATAATATAAATGAGAAGTAAATATGTCACATCAATTCAAAAGGGACAAAATAAAAATAAAATAAAAATATTTTAATATTAAATTTTTTGAAAGTGAAAAAATATTATGAAATATAAAAAAATTAGACAATAAATGGATTGTAATGAGGTATTTGAAAATGGTTTTGTTAAGATACTTTTGTAGCATATCTAGTTTATACACGTTATCAAATTTGAAGATGTTAACGCAAATATTTATGCACTTTTCATACTTTTTTTAAAAAAAATGCAGAAATTTCAAAGAGTAGTTTGCTTCAAACAAAGATATCAAATGCATAAAATAAATGTAATACTAAATTTTGCATTTATTTAGTAATTGTTTTGAAAGTTACGTAACATTTTTTAAATTCTCCCTTAAAAAAGGGGAAAAGGCTAAAAAATGAAGGAAAAGAAAAAAGGGAAAAAGGCAAATATCTGACTTAAAACTGTGATTGCCCTCTGCACTGAGATTGGTCCCACATAAAGGCGGACCCGCCTTTGTTTTTTACGTTTCCAAAAAAAACCCAAAAACGTAACCTCTCTCTCCTCTCCCCTCTCCCGCTCCCCTACGTCGGCCATCCCAATCTTCCCCTCCCTCCACAACCCATCACAACCACCACCATATCTCCTACTTACACCGTCAGCCCACCACCGATCACCAGATCCACCCACCCGGCCACCAGTCTCTCCCCCACCCAGCATCCTAACAATCGCGAAGCATTGAAAGTCGCCGGTATGTGTGTTGACAATTGACAGTTGGCCCTCTCTCTATCTCTCCCTTCGTTGTGTTCTTCTGATTTCTGTGTAGGTTCATTAACTTATTGAAGGTAGAGTTTTGGAGGTTTCAAATTGGTGGTGGTGGTGGTGGGGGTTTGGATCTTGGAGTTAACTATGGGGGGGGGTGGGGGGGGGGGATGTGTTGGGGTTTTTTATATTTATGCAGTGATGTGATTTGGGGGTTCGATCGGGTGTTGCTTGGATTGGCAATTTGAGTTTGATTTGTTGTTGCGTGTTGGTAATAATAGCATTTAAGGCTGTAGTTTATCATGGTGAAGGTGATGGTGGTACAGACGGCTTGGCAACATGGATGGCGTTGTGGTGGTTGGGTTTGGCAGGGTGTGTGGCCTTGTGGCTATTTCAAGGGTAGGACGACTTGGAGCGACGGGGTGTTGATCTCTCTCGCACTTCTTCGAAAAGCGGACCAAGATAGGTGGTTATGGGGAGAAGGCGGCGACGATGACTATGGCGGTGGATGGAGGTAACGGCATTGATTTGAGAGGAATATTCAAATGTGTGAATGGAGAGCAAGGATGAACGGAAGCTCCTCTTAGGGCCCGGTTGGCTCCGGATAGTATCAGGCGGATAAGTTTTAGAAGGGGTAAGTTTTTAGAGGGGATAACTTTTAATTTTGTTTGGATGAGATTAAATAGGGGATAATTTTTAACTTTTTTAAGAATTACTTTTTAATAGGGGATAGGGTGGAGGATAAGGAAGAAAAATGTATCAATGACCTTTTTGCCCATATGATGACATCCCATACACGCATATGTTGGTGTAACTGTGCTATTTTTTAAACAAAGGAAATACTGTTATATGGCCATCCTTGTTCGTACCGCAATAGCATACATTGGATTTCAATTATCCCTTATTCGATCTCATCTGAACAACTTATATTACTAATAACACAAGATCCAAACGAATTTTTTCATAGGATGCATCTTGTTATTCTCCTTTTTTTATTGGCATATGAAGTTCAGACAATACTCTGAAATATTTTATAAAAGGATATTAATCAATATGTAATGAATCATATGTACCAGTACATTCAAGTAGAGTTTTGGATTCTCCTACTTGCAATAAAAGCTAAATCTCTACAGAAAATAATTTTGAATTTTATATTATCTTTACCACCTGAAGTTGGGGGTAAGCACTCAATAATGTCTCGAACTCTTCAAATGATACTCATCTGAAATACCTGATTATGCAGTCCACCAAATAAACTGTGTAAGTTCATCTTTCAAGTGACAACCTATCCAATTTTTGAACACATAAAAATCATAATTTAATACTATATTGGCTTAAAATCGAAATAGAGCCATGTGAATATACATTATTGAACTGCGATAAAGAACTGTTTTCATGTTTCACACCCCCGGGTTTTCCCACAACAAATATCAATGTGTTTACCAATCAATAACTAGAAATCATTTTTTGCATTTATGAATCCAATCTCCATCATTAGAACTTAACAATCTTTCAGAATCATCAAAGGGTCTAGCGTCTCTTTTGAGCTAACTGATTGCAATATGATCCTTGATCTAGAATTCATGTCGTCCCACATAAATTTCCTTTCATCGTAGTTCTTCCAGCTCCTATTTTTTTTGGGTTGGCAGTATATGCTCCTCAGTGTATCACTCCGGGGCAAATAACTTGAAAAACCATGCGTGATTGTCAAACATTACTTTTGGCTGACATTGTCTCTCCATTTTCTCGCACCGCTCTATTCCAAGGCTTGTCGAATCCTCGATCCGCAGCCTCACTCACTCTTCCAATTCCCAATCCATTATGCTTGATTATAATCTATTCATAATCTCGAATTGAATAACTTATGTTTTTCTCGCGAGTGGACTCATTTCGGTGCATCTCTATGAGGAACCCTGAATATTGCTGCAAATCGTTTACAATTAAACCCTCAAAGGATATTAAAGCACACAGAATTCGCAATCAATTTGAATACATGCATTTTTAGAGAGGATCTGCCCGTGCCTCCAGAACCATTCCATTATTGTCATTGGCTACCTTCTTTTGCCTTCAAAAATAAAAGCCAATTCACTCACAGAGTAAATCATGAGTAACTTACCTAACCAGTTGCCATAGTCCACACAGGATCATGAAGAACTTACTCCTTGCCACTCCCAAGAGAATGGAAATGACCTAGTCAACATGAAATGCAGCTATTTACTAGTAGGCATTAGATTACTTTTTTCGCTTTTTTTTTCATGAAATACATTACTGCAAGATTTCTTCATATTCCCATATAGTACCCATAACTAAATCCCCATTTCGGAATACTAATACAAGATACTAATTTAACCAAATTAATGAAAGTGGGCATTTGAATTAAAATTTTAATGATTTGAAAGTCCCTTTTTAGTAAAATCTGACAAGAGCTTCTCACATTCACATATATACAGATTTGTTTTTCTAATTTTATTGTAAGACATACTTCATTTTTCAGGTAAATGCAGATCCAGTGCAAGGAGAATTATAAGAAGGGCTAAAGATGATAACAGCAAAATTTACACTCCACCAAATAAAAAGAACAGGGAAGCAGAAACGAATAATTAGTCCCTCTCTTCAAAATTGATTACAATATTGCCTACAAAAGACTGAAAATTTAGGCCTCGGGACTTACGAGGAGCAGCTTCTGAAGTCACCCAGCTTGGGTACGGCATTGGAAATGTCGGCGTGATCGTTTCAATAGATCTCCAAAACTGAAACTGGTTCGCCTTTGCTTTGTATGGTGCCCGGATATACAAGAACATTGCTACGCTCTCCTCAACACATACAAACCGAGAGTCCCCTAACCCAACACTTCGAACTAAGCAACACAATCTTCAAGAATGTAAATCGATTACCTCAGCTGATCATAGCAATCTTCCCCATTACCATTACTAGACTATTCATGGGCATTTACTTGTGTCTGGGTATTGCAGGATTCTGGGCGAATAAGAACGGGGATAATTAGCTGTGGATAGGATAACAAGTAAGAGCGAAAGAAACAATTGCAGTCCAGGGGGGGGGGGGGGGGGGGGGTGTGG
>VIGQ01000517.1:15000-32500 GCA_009663005.1 Actinidia chinensis | reverse complement strand
TGGGTCGGGTGTTCCTTCTCTTTCTCATTCTTTTCTTTTGTGTTTTGTTTTTTAAGGTAGTGAGTACTCGACCGATTGTTTAGGCACCAGAGCAAAGTTTCGGGATTTTATAGGTTTAGAATACCATCACCGAATTGGTGTGACTTTTTCTGATTTAGTGGTGTGTTTGTTCAGGTTTAAAAATATAAATAAAGGAAGCCAAAATGATAAAAAATGGAGCAAACGAAGAAAGATGAACCCAAAGCAATATTATCAGTCTTTTATTGAATTTTTTTTGATTTCGTGGTTGTTATATGATTTGACTTGGTTTTGATTTGGTGAAGACTGAAGACATAAACTTTTCTTGGATTTTTTTTCTCATCCATTTTGAATTACTGATTTTTTTCCCTCATCTATGTTTGTTTACTCCTTCATCATTGTAGTTGCGCCCCCACATTGGCAGATTTCAACGTCTCAGAAACCAAGATATGTCGACAACAGAGTAAGGTTGAAGAAGGACGAAGCCCGCGATAGAAAATTGATGAAGCCAGACCAGAGCCATACTCTATGTTAATGTGAGATTAACAGGGTTAATTGAAAGTGACTTTCACATTAGTCTAATTTTTCAGGGGAACTCATTCTATATTTTTTTTAAATCTAAAATACCTTTTATTTGAACTTAAAATTTGTTTAGTTTAGATCTATTTCATAAAAATAGGCCCACGTGGTATAAGATGTTGATGTATAAAAATATAGTATGAGACTCTGTGTTGTGTTATATAATTTACCCAACATTTTTAATGTCAAGTGCCATCGAGACACGGCCTTTTCCAAACAATTTACAGTATCTATAATTTTGTCCAAACTATCAACAATTTATTTAAATCATTATCCTTTATAATTTGTTCTCTATTTTGTAGCAATATATTTCTTCGTATACGCATGTAATATATCTTTTATCTGACTTTTATATATTATCTGTTTTTTAGATTATAAAATTTTAACAAATACGTCTAAGAGGTATTTTTTTTTATAGTACCCATATACACGAGCAATAATTATTCTAATTTTAACCCCCATGTTTCTGTGTTTTTGCATTTTCTTTAAGTAATTTTGGAGCTCGTGTTGAAATCAATCGCATCCCTCCTTATAGGTTCGTAAAAATTCTCATTTTTGCCTTTTCGCTTTTCTATTGGACACAGAATGAAGATCTGGCAACCAAGAGGAATATGAAAGAAGCCGCTGATCGAAAATTTCAATGAAGTAAACGATTAGTTCCTATGTTGTTTGTGTTGGAAGTCCAGCCCAAATGAGGCCCAAGTTCCAAGCCAAGCCCAAAAGGAGAGTGGAAGCCCATAACTCATTCTCTAATGTAAATAGAATGAGGAAGAAAAGAAGACGGAGAGGAGAAGAGGAGATGGGAAGAGAATGATTGACAGAAGCAGTCAGAGGAGGGCCGAAACGAAAGAGTTGAAGACGGAAGGCGCTCCTTCCCTCCTCCATGGTCAACACTGGATGCATGAATGAGCTCAGCCTGAGTCATCCCCTCTGTCTGTGGTTATAAATAGAGATGGTTTTTGTAGGAGAAAGCACAGAGAGTGGGCAGGCGAGAAATCTGTAAGAGTACAGAGGGCTGTAGCAGAGCGAGCAAGACTTGAGAGATTTAGAGAGGTGAGTGAGGAGTGTGATCTCCCTCCGCTGTATTTATTGTAAAAATTTCCTTTCTGTGGATGTGATTATCAGATCCTTCTCCTACGTGGCGTAGGCATTGTTGGCGAAACACGTAAAAAAATCTTGTTTTGTGGGTGGGTTGATGTTGGTAGTTGGTAGAGTGACTGTTGAACTCGTTTTGGGACACAACCATTGGTATCAGAGCCCAAATTCGAGTCACGGAGAGCACCGGAGTGCCACCGGAGTACATCTTCGAATTCTAACCAAATTGAATTGCTCCAAAACTGAGATTTGAGCATTACCATCACCTTCGGTTCGATACGAAGCTTCAGCACCAAACGGAGTCAAAAATCGGACTCCCAAACGAGGCCCTCACGCGCCGATTTGAAGGTGGGAGCGTAAGACCACGCGGCACACGCGCGCGAGAGGTTGTGAAGACGGTCTGAGATTGAAAGGGAAAAGAAAGGAAGAAAAGAGAAAGGGAAGGAGTAAAAGAGGAAAGAAAGAGGAAAAGAGAGGAAGGAAGACCGCGCCCACGCGCATGCCATCGGGGCCGCACGCGCCCAACACGCGCCCGCGAAGTGGCGGCAAACTCGCAGCCACCAACCGCCACGGCCCGCACGTGCCCTGAACAGCGCTGGGCGAATGCGGCCAGTCGCTGACACGCGTCCCACGCGCCAGCAAGCCGATCCACGCGTGAGCCGCGCTGAGCCGCGTGTCGAGCCGCGCGCCAAGCCGCGCCATTTCCGCGCCGATCCAGTCAACCCAGAGCCGTTGACCGTTTACCCGAGCCGCTAGCCGGTCAACTCTGAGCCGTTGACTGTTTGACCAGCCGCAAGCCGCGTCAATTATTTGACCAGCGCGTTGAACGTTGACTGGTCAACATTGGACCGTTGAATGGTCAACGTTGACCATTGACTAGCCGTTGACCGAAAGTTGGAAAATACACTTTTGGTCCCTAAATTTTCTGATATTTTCAATTGGTCCTTAAAGTTGGGAAAATTGGCAATTTAGCCCCTGGAGTTTTGGCCCAAATTTGCAATTAGGTCCCTGAAAAAATTAAAATTCAATTTAGTCCCTTTGAAAGTTTTGATTTGATCAATTTGGGTCGCAGAGAAGAGTCTGATTTCGACGGAAAAGCCCTTTCATGAGTTTTCTCGGCCGTCGGATCCATCCGGCGGGGTCGGTTTCTGATATTTTGCCTTCTATTGTAGAAAAGTTAAGCTGGCGGAGTCGTAATTTGGGAGCTATGATTATGCTTTCAGCGATAATTACGCCCTATGGGAAACCAAGGATGGAAGACATCTATTCTGTAAAGATTTGCATGATCCTTTGGAGAATAAAGGAGAGAAACCTACAGAAAAAGAAAAGAAGGAAGGATTGAGGAATGAATAAAAAGAACTCGAAACAATAGGTGCTAATCGAGGAAGTGCCATTGGACACGAGGTGTTCCACCACGTAGACAAGAGACGAGTGCTTACGATTTATGGACCAAATTGGAGAAGATTGTACCAAGCGAAGACATTTGGAAACAAGGCCTTATTGATGAAGGAGGCTTGTGAACTTGAAACTACAGAGAGGACGGTGGCGGAACATACGAGCGACGAGTTCCAGAATTTGGTCAAACCCAGTGGCCAGTATAGACCTCCATTTGACGAGAAAGCAGGCTTACTACTTCTGAGTTCTTTACCAGGAAAGTTGGGCAAGAACATTGGTGTGGTTTCTCTCAGTAAATTCCGCGCAGGATGGAAGTTGACTTTGAGTACAGGCAAGGGATGCCCTGTTTCAACGAAGAAAGCACGGAAAGAAAGAGATGGGCATGACAGAGCGAGAGTGAGTCGCAGGCCTAATCTCAGCGGAAGCAGGGGCAAGAGGTCGAGGTCAACAGAGGAATAATGGGAGGGAGAGGACGGCCGAGGTCACAATAAGGGGTCGCAGTTTAAGGGTTTTTTCTGTATGACCAAGAGGGCATATGAAGAGGAATTGCCCAAAGTTATAAAGCACAGATTCAGTCTTCAGAGACAGCATCAGCATCGGCATCAGTGATGACAGATTCAGATAATGATGCATCATGTATCATAGGGCAGATGATGAATCAGGACTGGGTATTGGATTAGGAAGTGCCTACCACTTTGTAGAGATAGGAAGATGTTCTCTACTACGCAGCATGCGAGGGACTGTACGGATGACGAACACACGACGAACAAGTTTTGGCAAAGGAACAGTCCGGTTTACGCATGGCAGACGGAGGTCGGTAACGTGACCGCCGGTACGGCCATGTGCCAAAACGGAAGAATTTGAGTCCATCGGAATGCTGATTCAAATGGGTTGCAGCATTGCCAGTAAGGGAGGAATCTTGAGAATTTCCAAAGGAACACAGAGAGATGCTGAGGGGAAGGAAGATCAAAGGACTATATCGACTGGAGGGGAATGTCCAGGACAGAAGAGTGCTGTCCGACATGGGTCCCGTGATATAAGACGGAAGAATGGACAAGGGAAAAGCAACAGGTGCACACAGCACACAAAGCAAGCGCAGAGGACACTGATGAGCCAGAGTGGTTACGAAAGGAGATGCTTTGAGACACGTGCGGAAGTCTGACAGAAAAGACCAGTGCAGCCAGTGCAGGATGTCATAGAAAAGTCCAGGAGGAAGGAGACAAAGTCGATTCGAAAAAGTTGTTTGAAAGTGTAAATGACAGGGCGACGTCGCCGAAACGAGTCTCTTTCGCTCTCGATTTGATTAGTGGCAATGATCTCTTCAGCATGTGCTACACAAGAGGAGAGAAGAGGGGGGGGGGGGGGGGGTGAGGGAGCCACGGAAGACTCACAAAGTGATTGTTACTTTGTGGAGCTCTCCGGTGAGGGGGATGAGGGGGGAGCAAGGCAACCTAAGAGAGAAGGTGCAGGCACTTCAGTCTGGAAGTGCATTGCCCATTGTGAGGGCAAGAATCTCGGATGCAAGTCTGCAGATCCTTACGGGGGAGCGGATCAGATTACCCTCCAAAATGGGCTGAGGGGTGAGATTGTGGAAGTCCAGCCCCAAAATTGAAGGCCCAAGGTTCCAAGCCCAAGCCCAAAGTGGAAGCCCCATAAACTCAGTCCTTCTAATGTAAATAGAATGAGAAAGGAAAGAAGACGGCGAGGGAGAGGAGAAGAGAGAGAGGGAAAGAGATGCTCTGACAGAAGCCAGTAGAGGAGGCGCGAAAGAGTTGAAGACGGAAGGCGCCCTCCCTACTCTATGGTCAACAATGGATTGCTGAATGAGCTCAGCCATGTGAGCTCAAGCCATGAGCTCATCCCCTCTGTCTGTGGTCTATAACTAGAGATGGTTGTAGGAGAAAGAACAGGAGAGTGGGGCAGGCGGAATTCTGTTAAGGAGTACAGAGAGGCTGTGAGCAGAGAGCAAGAATGAGAGATAGAGAGGTGAGTGAGTCGAGTGTGATCTCCTCCTCTGTATTTCTTGTAATTCATTTCTGTGATGTGAATTATCAGATCCATGTAGTGGACGAGGCATTTGTTTGGCCGAAACCACGTAAATCGTGTCTTGTGTGTGGGTTGATGAGTTGTAGAGTAACTGGTAACTCGTTTTGGGCACAACATTTGCGCTGAGAACTAAACAATTGAAATCATTTGAAAATTGGTAGGACTTGTATAAATCATGAAAAAATGTTGACATTATCAACTAAAAAAGAGTTATTGTTTACATAGAGCTATTTTTCCTAACCCTTGACACGGGGTGTGATGATGTGACTTGTTTTCAAAAATTTTTGCCAACTATACCTTCTCTCATCTCTTCTCACCTATTAATTGTTTTTTTAATACCATATCCTTGGTATTTATTAAGAAAAAATTGATAATTTTTTTTAATTTCTTTACTTTCACCTTTGGTTATCATTTTATAAAAAAAAATTCCTTTGTTTTGGTTCGGGTACAATCACCAAAATTGGAAGAAAAAAGATTGTTCACATCAACCTCACTAGATTTCAGTAAATATAGGTAAAAAATATCTTTTATTTTTTCTAGTAGTCACTTTTTCACAATAACTCATCGGCCTCTCGGTTAGAAAAGACTGAAAAAGTAGATTACCAAATGAATAATTTTTATTCATTTGTTCACCTAAAAATTGCAGGTATTAAGTTAGATTTATGCGATTATTTTTTATTCATTTGTACAATGATATGACAATTTTTCAAAAAAATTATAATTAATGTGTTAATTTATTACTGTATTGATATGTTAAAGTTATATTTTTCTTATGTGTTTTTATGATAAAGCCAAACTACTAAAAAATACATTATAATTTCAAGGGATAATCTCAAAAACAAATCTCTAAAATTTTGATTTAGTGTTTAAAAACAAATTATGTTAATTAGTTTTGGTATTAAATTTTATTAAATTGAGAGGAAAATTTTAAAAAATATTATAAATTTTGATCCATATTTTTTTTTAATCCCTATTTTTTTCTTTTATAAAAAATTAAGATTAAAAGAAATTATAAAATTTTATCATAAATTTTTTTTTTATATAAAAATCGGAAGTAAAAGTTTAAAAAAAAAATTAAGAATTAGAGGTATTAAATATATATAAAAAAAGAATTACATGTTGTTTAAATGGCAAATGGGTAGTTTGGAGGGGGAATTGAAGGCTAAAGTTGTTGAGTTTTGTTGTGATTGGTCGTATTTGATGCTGGATGGATTTGTTGATGTTTATTTTCTAATCGATATTTTAGCCTTATTCAATTTGGATTTTACAAGCGTTGCTGATTCAATGAGCCATGTCTCTCTCATTTCTTCGTGCTTAGTCCTCATTTGAGGCTTTCTCACTGGTGTTTTCTTTTGTCTTAAATTAATATACTACGTGGTTTTCCTCTATCCTTCTAAAGGTTCTGATCAGGATTTTTTTTTGCTGATGAGATGTTACATTGTAGTCAGAGAAGAGAACAATATTCGATAATACAAGTAGAATTGGCAATGGACTCCTAAGATAACGTTTGTGTTTCCTTTTGTGTAGTTTACAGTTGCTTGCCATGGAGATGATGTAGCTGTTTGTCTCTGTTTTTTTTTTGAACAATTTCTAAGAGATGAGAGGATTTTTATGTAAAGGGCTTGGAATTTGGTTTGGGGTATTTATTTTTGACAAGGAGAAGGGAAACAAATGAAATTTTCACATGACGGTAATGAATTTATAGCAGATTTTGTGACTACACTTTACATGGAGCAATGAAGATAAATGAGAGCAATCCTCAATGTCTCTTTTGGAAAGATATCCATCAGAACAAAACATCTTAATAACTAAAATGAGAAAACCAGTGAAGTAGTCTAAACATCAAGAGATTCTGCTTCTGGCTTCTTCTGCTCGTAAGTGGTGTTTCTCCATCAGTAGGTTCTGCTTTTGCTTCCTAGTTCTCTTCAACAATCTCCAGACTTGGCTCTTTGCAATTGTAGAAATACATCGTGCAAGCCACCCATTTGATCAAATGTCCCACCCAAAGCAAGCTAGCGGGCACAATAATTCCTCCCCCAGTCTCGTAGCAGACAAAACGGAGGCACATCATCCGTAAAACGAATCCCCATTCAGCAAACAAATAGGGAATACATCACATCAAAGAAATACAAACAGAAAAACTCGCGTGATGTACAAGCAATATACTGACAAGTTTTGTGAAATAAAAGAGAGTTCACAACCTGTAACAAAACTTTTGCAATTGAACTCGTAAACAATCATCCTAATTTACCTGAATTTTATCATCTCATGAAAAATCTGAATATCTCCATCCGAAAACTCAACCCCCTCACGTCCCTCGAATACGGGTTCAGATCCTCGACGAGATTAACGGAGCTGGAGTCGCTAGCGGAGGCTGATCAACGTCCGGCGCTTAGTGAGGGGGTGGAGAAGATGTCGGCGGCAAAAAATAGAGAAGGATATTAAAAGTCAATTTTTAGCTACAAATGGAAACAAATTAGAAACTATAATGATTTTGAAAAGTATTGCTAGTTTGAACAAAATCGTAGATAGTGAATGTGAGACTCGTGCTTTATTTTATTGACAAAAACATAATAACGATATTATTTTGGGGGTCAAAATGTAATTTATTTAAACCATGGGGGGAAAAGTGAAATTTAGACAATTTTTTTGGCTCAATCGGGCAGCCACCCCGAGAGAGGACAAAATCGAGAAGAACTCACAGGAGAGTTTTGATATCAGATTAGAAGAGTATAATTTCCGGTGAGGTTTAATATTAATTCTTTGATTGTGAAATTAAGCTTTGATTTTTTTTTATTCAATTGTTATTTTTGTGTTGATATGAACTGCTTTGTTTGGGGATTAGAATGTTAACTATATGTAAATATATCTCTATGTATATGTGTGTATATGTAGAGGGATATTGTGAATGAATTGGGTTATGACTTGGTGGGTAAATGATTATTTGGTGTATTCAATAGCTTGATTTGGAGCTTCCTGCTGATTCAATGGCTGCCCCAATCTAAGAATTATTCAATGTGGCAACACTTGTGTTCCCATTTTAAAAATTAGGTTAATTAGCCTGAACTAATGAGTTTTTAAAGAGTGGAAACCATCAATTCTTATGTTTTTCGACATGTTAGAATTGACGTGTTACATAAGGTGGTGACTGGTAGCGATAAATGAACCCATTAGCTGATCATCAACAATAAAACATTGTCCGATTTGCCTTGCAATATTAACCATGTTGGATGCACACTCAAGTCAGCTAAAATCCCAACCCAAATTCAATTGGCTGTTTGGCAAAGCTCCAGGTTTTGAATGTCTTCACAGTAAGACTATTGAGAATTGCGGGTGGTTTGTTAACTACCAGAACATGTCATGTTTTATGTCCAACCTTTGAGATTCATACAATTTTGACGTGCGTAATATGTTCTGCACAAATTTGTCACCCACAAAAATGTTATTCAGCCTTTTGAGATCGGTACAAATGAAAAATGAGAGATTTCAAATTGAATTCCTTAAAAAGAGGAGGAACTAGATGTTTATAAACATAGTAAATGGGAGAATTTTTCTACTTTGTATAACCCTGGAATTTTGTGAAATAAGGGCAGTTACATGTCATCTTTACCGTGGCGTCACTGCCAGTATCACAGAAACTGTCAGTCTCCCACTCGCGTAGCCCATAATAGTTAAGTCATTTCTGAATGATGGCACACCCCAAAAAAACTCCACTGGCTCTACTTCGTTCCAGAACTCACCATCGTTGACTGGTAGCATAGACATCACCATGAAAAACAGAAGTAAGAACTAATACGCGATAGTTTTTAAGATGCATACGTTGAAAATGGTGATACTATACAAAACAAAGAATGAATATAGAACAACGAGGCTGGGTTGTGGGCTTAGCACAGTAAAACAATGAACTAGCCTTCTAATTAAAAGAATGCATCTGTCAAATCAGTCCAGTATAAAATATAAATATTCTTAAACAGTTAAGAATAATTGAGTTTGCCTCCCAACACCTTTTTCGTACATTGTACAGAGAAATTAACCCCAAAAAATAATCATACCCTAGGTCACACTGGTGCTACAGAAAGCACTATAGTTGTATGCCATGTATTAGAGTTGTGTAGCTTGAGCTAACCTCAGAACCTATGTGCAAAAATTAGACTTTAGCCCTTATAATAAACCCCTGCCTCTGAAAGTCATATTTAGTGATTTTCCATTGGTACACGACATCTAGTTTTACATGAGTGCAAGAGCTCTTAACAGTCATATTTAGTGATTTTCCATTGGTACACAACATCTAGTTTTACATGACTAACATGAGTGCAAGAGACCAAGATAAGTAACTGCAAAATCCAACAAGTTTTACTTATGGTATTATACACATGAATGCATGATTATCAAACAAAAAGCAAGGATACGTACCAAAAAACCTGTACTGGAATAATCACTATTATTGAAGACGATGGATAGAAATAAAATAGAAAAGGTAAACAATGATTTCTGTTTTGATAACATTCTTTTTTGTTAAGATTTTATTACCAAAAAAGAAGATATAAACAAAGGCTCAAAACCCACAAGACACCTAAGGAACAATTTTAGAGACTACACAAAACACATTAATAAACAACACAAAATCAGCTTAAAAATAACTCTCACAATCCGAGAGACAACGATATAAAATAAAATCAACCTGAAAGGAAACACACCGCTTTGATCTCCTAACAACCATAAAGAAAGGAACAACTACCTTTTCCACCAAACATGGTGGGAGATTTTAAATCTATTAGCCGAATTTCACTCAATTTGGAGTATGATCAACTGCCACATTACCATTTGAGGGACTTGATCTTTAGGTTTTGCGTTATTCATAATATCGACATGTGTTCATCTCTTTTTTGGAGAACAATAATCAAGAGCATCAAATTGGTCGGAACAAGATGGCAAAGGGATTGACCTTTTTAGAGCACGAACTTATTCAAGTGGATCAACCACTGGCATCCAATAGGAAAAATACTATAATAGTGTCTGTCTTTCTTTTTTTAATTTCAGTTCAAGTATTCGATGCTTCTTCTTTAGAGATTTCTCTAGGAAACATTGACTTGATGGGCAAACATTTGTTGCATGACCACAAATCTTGCAATGGCAACACCTTTGGGGCCTCTAATTTTGTTCCAACTGTAATTTCATACGGCCCATATCCAATAATTAAAATTATATTCATCCATGCACGGAGGTTTCCCATAGAAATTTGATAAATAAATAAAAAAAAACATAACAAATTAACAAAGAAAATAATTAGGGTTTTGACGAATACCTTCAGGTAATCCCATCCAGGTTTTTTCTTTTTCTACTCCATCCTCGTAATTTTGAGCTCAGTATAACTCTTAGCCAAGGATCTTAGGAAGAAAACAAGTTAGATGAACCTGAAGAGCAAGTGAAAACTATGTGAAATTGATGGGGTTTTGGTGAAAGAGAAGAAGAATGCCAAGTTTTCTCGATGGTGATGGCGAGAGAGGTTGAGGGGGGGGGGGGGGGGGGGGGGGGGGGGGGGGGTTTTTTTTTGGGGGGGGTGGGTGAGGAGAAGGTTTTTGTGTTAAACCCATAAGGTTTTGGGAGAAATATAGAGAGAATTTTTAGTAGGAGAAGCAACATTGTGCAGGGATAGTGATTGTGTAAATGCTCCTGAGGTGCTTGGACTTTTCTTGTGTAGGGTTTTGTAATATAGAAACTATGATAAAATGCAAAATGTAGGTTGAGCAATAGCATAAACCAATTTTGGAAAATGTCGCATTGCAATTTTTGTACCAACTCAATTACCCAATTAGAAAACAAACCCAGACTAGGACCTAGGTGACTGAAAAAGAAGAAAGCAAAATGTCCAGGAACCATGAGCAAACTCAACTTCCACACTCTTTGTTTGTAAATAATACTCTTTTTTAGTCGATAATTGTATATTTTTCATGAATTTATACAAGTCCACCATTTTCAAATGATTTCAATTTCTAGTTATCAGCATGCAAATAACATAGGGATAAATACATAACTTCATTTTTGCCTTTTCGCTTTCTCTTGTTTACTGTGTAGCAGAATGAAGATCTAGACACGTACGAAGAGAAACAAGAAGTGCTCTGAAAATTACAATTCCATAGGAGGAATGTCCAATGAAGTTATGTATATATCGCTATGTGGTTTGTATGTGTGATAAACTAGAAATTCAAATCATTTGGAAATGGGGGGAACGTGGATAAATTCATAAAAAAATATACAATTATCAATAAAAAAGAGTAGGTTACAAATTTAAAGCTGTGGTAGAAGTTGAGTTGCCGTTCCTGGTATTCTTGGTTGGTTCTATTTGGGTAATGAGTTGGTACGTACAAAATTGTAAAGCAATGTGGGACGTTTCAAAATTGGGTGTATGCTATGCTCAATATTACACTGGCATTTTACTTTTAGTACATATTACATATAAGACTTCTATGTATACAAAACCATAACACAAGAAAAGCCAAGTGCCTCAGAGCATTCGCACTATACTGCACAAATATTGGCTCTCCTACCAAAAATCTCTCTATAATTTCTCCAAAATCCTATGGTTAAACCAAAAAACTTCTTATCGACTTCTCTCGCCATCACCACCAAGAAAACCTGGGATTCCCCTTCTCTCTCACCAAAACCCCATCGACTTCACATAGTTTCCTCTTACTCTTCAGGTTCATCAAACTTGTTCTCTTCGTAAGCTCAAAATTACGAGGATGGAGAAGAAAAAGAAAAAACCCTGATGGGACTTCCTAAAGGTATTCCTCAAAACCCTAATTATTTTCTTTGTTAATTTGTTATGTTTTTTTTTATGTATTTATCAAATTGCTATGGGGAACACATAGATGAATATAAGTTTTAACTATTGGATATGGGGTCGTATGAAATAACAGTTGGAAAAAAATTGGAGGCCCCAAAAGTGTTGCCATTGCGAGATTTGTGGTCATGCAACAAATGTTTGCCCTCAAGCTTCTACAAAATCTAGGTCAATGTTGCCTAGAGAAATCTCTAAAGAAGCATCAAATACTTGAACTGAAATTAAAAAAGAAAGAAAAAGAAAACAGACACTAGCATAGTATTTTGCCTATTGGATGCCAGTGCGTTGATACGCTTGAAGAAGTCACCTCGAAATATTCATCCCTTGCCATCTTGTTCCGACAATTTTGATGCTCTTTTGATCTTGTCTACAAAAAGAGAGATGAACAGTGTCAAATATTACGACTAGCGCAGAACATAGAGATCAAGTCAGTGCCTCAAATCGTGAGGTGGCAGATATACTCCAAATGCACGGGAAGAAAATTGATGAAATTCGGCTAATAGATTCAAAACCTCTACCATGTTTGGTGGAAAAGCTAGTTGTTCCTTTTTTTATGGTTGTTGGGAGGTCAAAGCGTGTGTTTCCTTTCAGGTTGATTTTATTTTATTTCTTTTATATCGTTGTCTCGTTATGTTTAAGCTGGTTTTGTGTTGTTTATTAATATGTTTTGTGTATTCTCTAAAATTGTTCCCTAGGTGCCCCTGTAGGTTTTTGAGCTTCTGTTTATATCTTCATTTTTGGTAATAAAATCTTAACCAAAAAAAATGTTATCAAAGTAGAATGCATTATTTACCTTTTTTATTTTATTTTTTATATATCCTCGTCAATAATAGTGATTATTCCAGTACGAGTTTTTTGGTGTGTATAGTACGTATCCTTGCTATTTGTTTAATAATCTTGCACGTATAATACTGTCAGTAAGCTTATTGGATTTTGCAATCACTTGTCTTGGTCTCTTGCACTCATGCGGAACCACATGTCCTATGCCCATGGAAAATCACATAATGTGACTCTAACAGCAGTACATTTATTTATTATAGAGGGGAGAAGAGTATTAACAAGTGCACATAGCGTGGAACACCACGCTGAGGTGACTGTCAAGCCACACAACTCTAATACATGGTATTCAGCTACAGTGTTTTCTGTAGCACCAGAGTGTGACCTAAGTATGATTATTTTTTTGGGTTAATTTCTTTGTACAAATGATGTACTTAAATTTGATGAAAAAGGTATTGAGAGGCAAACTCAATTATTTTTAACTGTTTAAGAATATTTATATTTTATGCTGGACATTTGACAGATGCATTCTTTTCATTAGGCTACTTAATAGTTACTTGGTTTACCATGCTAGGCCCACAACCCAGACTCGTTGTTCTATAGACATTCTTTGTTTTGTATAGCATCATCACCTTTTCAACTTATACATCTTAAAAATATCGCATATCAGTTCTTACTTTTTATTTTCATGGTAATGTCTATGCAGCTATGCTACCAGTCAGTGATGGTGAGTTCGTTATGAGTTCTGGAACGAAGTAGAGCCAGTGGAGTTTTTTGGGGCCATGCTATCATTCAGAAATGAACCAACTATTATGGACTACGCATTTGAGAGATTGACAATTTTTGTGATACCTGGCAATGACGATAAAGATGACACATTACTATCCTTGTTTCACCCAACTTATGGCTATATGGGTAAGAAAATAGAAAATTATCCATCAAGATTTATTTAATACGGTTTAATACACATCTAGTTAAGGAATTCATTTTGAAATTTCTCCTTTTCCATTCGTGCCGATCTCAAAAGGCTAGATAATATTTTTGTGGGTGACAAATTTGTGCAAAACATATTGCTCACATTTCAAAATTGTATCAATCTTAAAGACTGGCACATAAAACTGACATGTGTTTTTGGTAGTTTAACAAATCACCTACCATTCTCAATAGTTTTACTGTGTGAAACGTGAGACTTCAGAACCTTGAGTTTTGCCAAGGCACCCATTAAATTGGGTAGGAGATTTTAGCTGACTTTTGAGTATGCATCCACTTACTCATATTGTTAGAGTTATGGAATAATACTATACCTTTTTTTTCTCAGTACAAAATATGTTACCCTGATTCTAGCATTTGAAATTTTGAACTCCCAAAAATTTAGCTGATTTACACACTGATTGAGTTAAAGGACTTCTTATATTGATGATCAATATTACAAATTTAAGGTATGACAACAATGCAATTTGAACTCTATAGATTTCCGTTATCAAATGTGAATTGATATGTTTAGGCAGATGTAACTAATAAATCGGATTCCCCATTTTTATATATACAACAATGTTTATTTGGCTAAAAACTTTTAATAATGAGGAGACGACTCATTAAATTAATAAATAATGGCAGCGTGAAGAGATCTACATAAAGATTGCATCTACAAGATATTTCCATATCAGTGATTTAATTAATGAGTGGGCCTTAATACACAACACACTATATGCATATGTGCACCATGATATTAAACATAGCAACATGTTCAGGGCAATATCAATTGAGCAGAGATAAATGGCAATGCATTTGATTAGTTCTCAGCCATACATGTTAAGGCTTTACGTGAATCAATTATTTGGAGATCCATTGGATATATCTCTTTATAAATATGCATCCCTATTACATATCACTCTATTGGTTCAGCATTGGACTTTTTTGCTTGCTTGGACAGGTGAATGCTAGAACTGAGTGTGGAAATTCTGGTGGGCCTGTTTTTAATGAAAGAGGAAAATGCGTGGGAGTGTTATTTCAAGGCACATTCTTCACTTCTGATGTCATAGCTGTGCCAGTTGTTAATCACTTCGTTGAAGACTATGACAAGAATGGGGCATAAACGGTATGAATATGTACATATGTCACGGGGGTTTCTCAGTTCTATTTGTAGAAACCCTATACTACTCTTAATTAATTTGGATTCACAGAATCTTTCTTCAAATTTTTTGGTTCATGTAATGCTTTGATTTTGAGCTTTTTCCACGGTAAAAGTCTTAAACATGCCACTTATTCAAATCACAAAACGACATGGTTCCACTTCTCGGGGGATTTTTTTTTGGCAGAAGATGGAAAAGCTTGACTTGCGCGTGTCCATGATATGGGGCACAATAAGGAAGGTGTCCTTTAATAACAGAGGTTAACCTAATTACCACCCAGTTTCTGAGGCTTATAATGTCATCCTGACAATGACGCGGCATTACTATTGATAATGATGGCACCGTTTAGAGGTGTCAAACGGTCCTGCGTGCCTGCCCACACTTTTCTTCTGTCAACCATAGCTTCGGGCCGGGCCATTTACTTGTAACGTGTCGGGCCGGCCTTAATCGGAGCCGGCCATTTTTTTTCTTATCGTGCCGTGCCATTTTGTAACTATGGTCAGTGCCGGGCCGGCCCATTTACTTAGTCATGCTGTGCTGACCAAAAAAACCTACTTACTTAATCGTGTCGTGTCATGTCGTGCCGCACCGCACCGGTCTACTTAATCGTGCCATGTCGTGCCCGTATTTTAATCGTGATGTGCCTGGTTTTTTGCCTGGTTTTTAATCGACAACTAAGTAGCCACGTCAGAGAACAAACCTTGGAAGTTAAAACATAAAACCTTGTTTGCGTATTCATATTCAGGTCTATGGTTAAGCCTCAAACACAACCAAAATAGAAAAGCACTCAGCTTCATGAGATCTAAATTTAAAATTAAAAAAGAGAATAAATCATTTTTTTTATGTGTAAGCAAGGTAGGATATTAATCGCTCACTATGGATTCAGTCATACCACTTAGAACCTAAAAGTGAACTGCCCCCCCCTCCCTCCCCCTTCACACATGCACAAAAAAGAAAACACTGTATAATTTGTAGTACACAGTTGGGATAACCTAGGCACTCTTATCCTTTCATGATCAAGTGTGTGAGGCACAAACTTACAGTACGCTGCCCCCGGAATTATCCTTGTACACAACATGTTCAAAGCTGTTTTTTCCTCGTTTCCTAGTAACCACATCAATGCAGACTCAAATCCCTGCAATTGAAGTCAAAAGGACCTGAGTAAATTGAAATCAAGAAAGGAGGGATTTCCTTTAAGAGCAAGTGGAAGCAGGTTAAATATAAAGATACTTTTTGGAGCTAAAGTTTTTATGGCAAATAACAGGAAGGATGTTGTCAATTTACTTACATATATACTGAGTTAACCACAAAAGAATGGTGTGAAATTTAGAAAGATAACAGTAATTTCTCGAGATTAGCCAGCAGGTGCAGAACCCACTTTGAGAGACTGAGGCTCAGACAGACTGACAGAATTTTTGTAAATAAAGTAAGAATGACCTAGACTCTTGAACCCTGCCACCCCATAGATGCTCACTTCCCTGGGATGTCAAAAAGGAAAATCTAGGATTTTGTCTCTTCACTTGGGTTATGGTAAAGCTTCTCAGTTTGTTTCCATTGGCAAAAGAACTTGGTATTTGATATTTTGTTCAATCCCTTTTATAAAACCTGAATGGAGCTTTAGAAGGCCTCTACTACTCCTTATAATAATTTATATCCAAGGTACCATGGACCTTTACTTCCTCAAAAATGCACATAATTTTGTATCTTCATTGCGCTTCTGGCATTTGATTGCATGTTTCTAATAGCTCGGAAGTAAGAGGTTTGCTTCCGAGCCCCAATCGCACATGTATTAGGTCTCATTGATTTTTTTTTTTTTGATAAGTACTTTTATAAAGCCATCATAAGGAACTAAAATGACCCTCTAAACTTGGAGTGCTTTCAAATTGCAATGACAGAAGAAAATTGGATCACCCGAAAATTAACAGCTAATTGTTCCTTTCCACCAGCTAAAAAAAATGGCTTAGTGGCCTTAATATTGGCGACTGTGGAAGCATGCAAAAACTTTATGTAGAGGTTTTTAAACTCCTCAATTCCTTATATCTACAAAAAATAAAATAACATGCAGAACAAACAAGAGACGGACTTTTTGTGAGGTTTTTCCATTCAAATAGACCACGAGGATACTTACAGTAGAGAGTCGACAACGGAACGAACTTCGAACTTCGGCAATCCCTCTGCCCCATACTTAAGCAAATATGAGGCCCTTTCTTAAGCGCTGTTGCCTGGTAAATAAGAGGGAGAGAGATGATTTAAATGTTGTGATACAAGCTAGTATGCATTGACTGCATAACCACTAAGGCTGTAATATTTTCTCATCCAGTGCTAGATGGGTACAAAATCCCAGTGCTTTTTTCATTCAAAACCACATACTGCAAAAGAAATTGCTTTATGTACTTGTTCGTGTATACACCAATTAGAAATATTGACTAAAAAGAGCACAGACTGAGAAGAAAAATACAATGATGAAATATATAGGCATTCACAAACTTTTTTCATTCAACAACGTTTTCTATTTTTGGTTTTTTTGTTTGGATCTACTTCTGCAGAACTTCGATGTTGTCAACTGTCCGATTGGGTGGACCAGATCACCAAACACGTTGGGAAAGTAAACAAT